>JBCEWC010002924.1:0-32219 GCA_038996855.1 Solanum aculeatissimum | reverse complement strand
AAGCGGTTCGCTCGGGGGCTAGCAATAGTCTTCGAGTGCCGGCCACGCCTAGGGTACCCTCCCGGGGCGTGACAATAAAATAAGCCCATGAGCAAGACTTGACACTATTGAATTGTGTTTTGATTTATCATACATTCTATAACTCTTGCCTCTTGGTACAAGGACTTCAAAACAACAAGTTATTAAGCCCCATAGGCAAGATTTTATGATATCATATAGTGTTTTTATTTATGAGATACTCTATGACTATTGCCCTAGAGGTAAGACTTGTTAGTCCTACAACTTCCAAACAATAAGTTAAGCCCCGCAAAAAAGACTTAACACTACTACATTATGTTTTGATTCATGAGATGTTATATAACTCTTGATTTAAAGGCAAGATAAAGATCAAGAACTTCAAAAGTTACACCTATTGCAAGACTTGGCACTACTATATTGAGTCTTGATTTATCATATATATAACTCTTACCTCTTAGCTCAAGGACTTTGAAATAATAAGTTAAGCTCCATGGACAAAACTTGACAATATAACATTGTATTTTGTTATGAGATACTTTATAACTATTGCCCTAGAAATAAGACTTGTTAGTCTAAGGATTTCCAAATACGAATTTAAGGCCATGAGCAAGGCTTGACACTATCACATTATGTATTGATTTATGAGGTGTTCTATAACTCTTGTTGTGGAAGCATGACTTAGACCAAGAACTTCACCCATGGAAAGACTTGACACATTTACATTTTGTCTTGATTTATTATATGTATAACTCTTTCCTCTTAGCCCAAGGACTTCAAAAAAACAAGCTAAGCCCCATGGAAAAGACTTGACAATATCACTTTTTGTTTTGATTTATGAGATACTTTATACTTATTGCCCTAGAAGTATGACTTGTTAGTCCAAGGACTTCCAAACAACAAGTTAAGGTTCATGAGCAAGACTGGCCTCTTCACATTATGTTTTGATCTATAAGATGCTCTATAGGGGTTCAAAAAATAAGTTGCATCCATGGACAATATTTTACATCATTTTTACTAAGTCTAATTTATGGGGAACATAATAATTTTTGTCTTAAAGATAGAACATAGCTCAAAGGTTAAAAAAAATAATATATGCCTCATGTAAAATAGTTTACACTATTTTACTAAACATATGAGATACTCTCTAACTATTATTTAAGAGGCAAGACTTAGACCAAAAATTTCAAAATGACAAGTTACTCCCTATGGATAGAAATTAAAATTATCACATTGTGTCTTGATTTATGATACACTCTAGTTTTTTTCTTGGAGGCAAGACTTACTCCCCAAATAATTTCAAATAACAAGTTGCACCTCATGACAATAATTTTCACCATTTTCACTAAGTCTAACTTATGAAAAACACAATAACTTTTGTCTTAGAAGCAAAATTTAACTCGATGATTTAATAAAATTAAAAAAAAATAGAAACTAACAAAAAGGAAAAAGAAAAAAGAAAAAAGAAAAGCAATAAATAAATAAATAAAAAGAAAATAAAGAAAGAGAAAAAAAATACAAGTTAAGAAAAGAAGAAAAAATGAAAAAGAAAGAAGAATTAGAAAAGGAGAAAACAAAAATTAATTTAAAAAATAAAGAAAGAGAAAAAAATAGAAGTTCAAAAAAAGAAAAAAAAAGAAAAAGAAAAAACAAGAAAAAGAGAAAAAAGAGACAGAAACAAAAGAGAAGAGAAAAAAATAATAAATAAAAGAAAAATAAAGAAAGAAAAAAAAAATTAAGAGGCAATTGAACATAGAGAATTTTATAAAAAAATATACTTACGGTGTAGAGGGGAAATAATGTACTTTAATTCAACTTAAAATGAAAAAAATAATATTTTTGTAAGACTTCTCTTATGAAGGACAAAAAATTAAGACCACAAAGGACACAGTATGTAATTTTCTGCTCCTATTATTACACAAAGATCATATATACTTTTCTTGCTCTTTGAAAGTGAATAAACTAATTTTTAATATGTTTTGTTTAATTTTTTTTTTGTTTTTGAAAAATTTATATAGGAGTAAGTTTGATCCTTCTCGCATGTGAATGCTTTTGGCTTTTTTAGTTGTACAACTAATTTAAGTTTATATTTTTGATAGTCAATTTAGTTTTTTTCATTCATTTTCTTATAAAATGTATCATAGTGCCCCAACTTTTTTATAACTATAAAAAATAAAGTACAATATGACAGCAAAAAAATAGTTTAGAATTATTTTCTTACTTTCTTCACCTTTTTCATGCATATATCGTTCTTTTTATTTCTCATATTTTTACACTAAGAAATAAAATAAGAATAAAAAACTCAAATAATGATAAGCAAATAGGTCTATATGGGAGATATTTAAAACTCAATTACTCATTGAATCATTTAGACGAAAAAAAAAATCATATGTGAGAAAGATCAAATATACCTTTGAACTATGCTAGAAGGATCATATATATAACCCTACATACATTTTTATTAAAAAAATTAAAATTATTTTTTTAACTTTTTTTAGTCGAAGGAAATCTCTATGAGGTAATAGTAAAGTTTGCGTACACTCTACCCTCTCCAGATTTCATTCACGGAGTTTCACTGAGTATGTTATTATTGTAGAGGGATAAAAACATTTGCCTACTTTTAACCAGGGAAAAAAACATCACACTTGCTTCTTATTATACAAAAAGTTTGCCTCATTATTTTCATTAACAGCAACGTGTAGATAATGGAAATTTCAATGATTAAAATGTTATATTTATGTGTGAATATCAAATGATGAAGACTATTATTTTTTGTAATATTTGAATATACATAATTTATTTATTTATAAAAATATATAATTTAACTAAAAATAATTAAATATTAGAAAAATATAAATTTATTATTTGATAAAAAAATTATTTATGTTTGTTAGTGATTGCAGAGATGGTTTTATAGTAATGATAGTGATAATTGTTAGTGTTATTGTGTAGCAATAATGATTGTACTAGTTGTGTTAGTGGCTTGTAATAGTGATGGTGATAGTTGTGCTAGCGATGGTTGGTATTGATAGTAGGGATTGTGATGGAAAATTTGGTTAATGTTGGCAGTTAGTGATATTAATGATGGCTGCTAAAGAACATATGGTCATTGAAAATGAGTTGGTCATAGTTTGTGGCGGTACGATGCTAGTTGTTATGGTAGAGACGATTGGTAGTGGAGATTGACTGTAATAATGGTAGTGGTTGATAGTGATTGAAGAGGTGAATATAATTATAATGATGAAAGTTATTGGTGGGACAACTCCATTGTGACATCCCATAACTTTATTCTTATGTGTCTATGTTTCAAACCTCATTCTTATATGTGGGAAATGTATTTGGGTCATAAGAGACCTCTAGTACTTAGTCAAATTCGAAACTTTCCTATAAATTGAGTTTCTAGTGTTAGATTATACAAGGATCAAATTAAATGACAATAACTCTTAGCACACAGAATTAGGTGGCCTATGACCTACCAAATGAAAGGTCTTTGAATCATCTTTCCAACACCACCGATTTCACTTCATTTGGAGTTTGGAGTCAATGACCATTTTACTATAGACTATCAGAGTAGATTTGAACTATAAAACCTACTTACAGGCCATGGTTTGATTTACGACCCGTCTGTTAACTCATGGAAAAAACATCTGAAAATCTATTTTTGAGTCCCAGACTTGACGGATTCATCTACGGATCGTAGATGCATCTACCGATCAAAGATTGAGCTCGTGGAATCAATCTAGAAACTTTAAAATTTGCCCAAAAGTTTACGGAATGGTTTCTACGGGTCGTGAAAGTTTCTACGTGCCGTAAGTGGGCTCGTGGATGACTTGGATAGCTTTTAAAGAAGTGTTATTTTGATCTTTTTTCACCCTTTCAAAGCCTAAACTGGATATTTTTACATGTAAATAAATCCCTAAACATATTAGTTCAACCTTTTTACGCTAAATCATATCCTCCAACTTAGAGCAAGGTTTCAAGGGAGAAAAAGGCTAGGGTTAAAAGTGAAAACTTGAGAATTCTTTCAAGTTGTTCCAAAACTCAAATATTTAGGTATGTAAGACTAACTAGAACATGGATTGTGTTCTTCCATGTGCCCCATAACCCGAATTGTTGGAGTTGTGAATGAATTGAGTCTTCCATGGATGTTTCTTGATGGTTTTTTTAAATCCTAATGTATTTCTATATAATTTTATGTGAATTGCAGATTTTATGAATTAAATAATTAAAATAGACGATTTTACTTTTCTACATGAACCCTAGAATGAATTCTTGTTATTTTTACATATTGCACTTAAATGAGTATGCGTTAGTACAATTTGAGCCTAAAGAGTATATGAAATTTCTAATTGCTTTAACTCTACTTTTGTTTCCTAAATACTACGAGTTGGATTGATGGATGATAGATGATTTTTATGAGTCAATGAGCTAAATCTTAAAAGAATGTTCATACATTAGAGTTGATAGTTGTTGTGATGAATTTAATTGACAAATGTCCAATGAGACTAGTTGGATGAGTTAACCATATGATGATATTTTATGAGTATGATGAGTCTTGGGAGGAGTATTGAGCACCGAATTAAGTAAGAGTAATTCCAACTCGAACTCAATAACTATGTGGCCAGCGCATGAGAGGATTGAATTGTAAAATTAGATGTTTCCCAGTTATTCCAAAAAGAGGACATTATATTATTATTGTGGATCCACCAATGAGATATCCTTTACAGTGGCAAGGTATTAGATGAATGTGGCAACGACATCGCTTCGTTGTATCATCATTGCCTCATAGGTAATGGTTGTCGATTAAAGAAACTTCCAAATAGACATTGATAGTACTCTGAGTGGATTGGATTAGATGGTATATGAATGGTCATTGTCTAAACTGTATTCTTACTTTAGACCCATGAATTGATGATTGAGTTCCTTACTTCTTGAGTTGGGCTATTTTGAGTTGATGTTATTCTACTTTTACAAGTTTCATTCTGCTATTTTATATACTCGTACATTCCACATACTAACGTCCATTTGGGCTTACATCTTTTCATGATACAGAGACAAGTACTAGTGGTCATAAATAAGTGCCCTATTGAGGACCCTTTGCATTTCAGCTGATTGGTGAGTCCTCCCATGCTTTTGAAGGATATCATATTTCTTTTCTAGCTTTGAGTTTAGACTTAGTTGATTTTATTTTGAGGTAGTCATGGACCTATCATTAGCACTATTTAGTCAGAGTTTTTAGAGGCTTCATAGGCTAGACTGTCGAGTTGTGATTGAATGTTCTTTTGGCTAGTTTTCTTTCACACTAGTCTTACTTAACTGATGGATAGATTGTTTGGCCTTTGACCTTTTGTTATCATTTTGTCAGTGATTATTCTTAATCATTGATGTCTTCTGCTATTAGATGGTGATTGAACGAATGTGATGGAGCTGAGTGGTTTGCTTGGAGGCTAGCAATAGTCTCTGAGTGTCGGTCATGCCAAGGGTACCCTCCCGAGGTATGACAAACTAGGTATTAGAGCACAAAGTTCATGTGCCCTAGGGAATCTATAAAGTCGTGTCTAGTAGAGCCTTATTTATGGGTGTATTACGCACCACACTTTATGAGTAGGAGGCTATGGGACATTAGGAATGATTACACTTCTCTTGTATGTTGAGTTGAAGTGATAGAGTTTAACTCTATTAAAGTATCTATCTTATTTGTGCATTATGCGTTTGCAGATCATGCCTCCTAAGCGTACCACCACCCAAAGAGATGCTTCAACTTCTAATGCTGAGAATCCCCTGTCAGAGGTGTCTACTCAGATGGAGATAAGGGGTGGAGGTCGACCAACTAGAGCCACCGGTGTTCCACAAGCGCCCACTGCTCCACCGCTCCTACTATATAGGTAAATTTTAGAGGATCTATCTCTATGATCAGCCAACTGGTAGTCACTCAGAGTGAGAACCAGAGTTTACAGGCTCCTAGTTCTTGCTCCTAAGAGCCAACTATTGCAACTAGACTTAGAGATTTTCTAAGGATGAACCCACCAGTTTTCACAGGGTCTAAGGTTGAGGAAGACCCCCAAACATTTATTAATGAGATGTGGAAAATGTTGAAAACTATGCATACGACTGAGGCTGAAGGAGTTGAACTTTCTTCTTGTCAACTTAAGGATATGGCAATGTTTGGTACAATCAATGGGAAGAGAGTCGAGGTAAGGGTGCCAAGCTTGCCATTTGAGATGACTTTGAGAGTGTCTTTCTTGATCACTTCTTTCTAAGAGAGTTGAGGGAAGAAAAGGTTGAAGAGTTTGTTAACTTGAAGTAGGAGTGGATGACTGTCAAAGAATATAGCCTCAAGTTCATACAACTATCCAGGTATGCTCCAGAGATGGTCCCTGACATGAGATCTAGAGTGAAAAAGTTCATATTTGGCTTGGGCAAGCATGTGAAAAAGGAGTGTAAAATGACATTGCTTATTTCAGGCATAGAGATCTCTACAGTTATGGTCTATGCGCAACAACTTGAGGAGGATAAGAAGATGGATAAGGAGGAGCAATTGAGCAACAAGGTTAAATCAGCAAGGCATGTGCTTAGCCAGTATAAGCAAAGTAAGAGGGACAAGTCCTATTTCCAGAAGAGGTCTTTGATAAGTCATGAAAATAAGACTTTTACAATGTCTAATACATAATATTGTTGTGATTTATTAAGCACGTTTGTTAGTTTAATATGCTTTTTATGTCCGTTTTGTAGAAAAAGGAGAATTTCATGGAATTATGGATACTAGACTGATTTGGAGCTAAATTGGCTAAATCGTGTAAGAGCACTGCTGGTGGATGATCTAGACACACTATATGATACATGTACGTGGCTAGAAAGCAATGTATAAGAGCAACAAAACAACTACCAAGGTTAAAATGCAAACGTCGCAAGCTATATCAGAAAATGATCAAAGATGCATTGTTAATGTTGTGCTGGAAGGTTATACTGCCAATGGACATTGATGCAGAACATTTGAAGGTGTAACAATGTTGGCAACATAGTAGCTACATGTTCCAGGAGCACACAAGGCAAAACGGAATAAAAGTGAGGAAAGGAACACACCATGGGGATGTTCACGACCCGTGGTGCTCTTGATTGTTTGTGAGCCTGCTCATCTAGGTTTAGGATGCCAGGAATGTTGTAAAAGGCTTCACCACGACCCATTTCAAAGGTTTTTGTAAACTCCATGAGCCGTGAAGATGCTCTTGGGAAGCACCTAGGAAGAGCGAAAACTAGAAAGGCCAAGGCAATTCTCACGATTGCCTTCTACGACCCGTGTTCACTATCATGGATTGTGAAAGTGTTCATAAAGAAGTGGGTGATTTTGGACAGTGTTTACACCAAGTAAAGGACCACGATAGGCTATATGGAGCATAGAAGCGACCACGGATCGTGGTTAGTGTCGTGAAAGATCAACTCGTCCAGATTTGTTTTAAGTTTTCCTAATCCAATTAGGTTTTCTTTTCCTAGTTATTTTAGGATAGTTTTAAGACTATATATAAATTTTAGGTTTTATTTTCTTGGACAACATTACACCCAAGTTTTAGGGGCTGATTCTTCCCTTAATAAACATTATTTTTTCAAGATTTTTGCCTTCAAATACACTGCTAGACAAGAGCAAATTTCTTGCAACATTAGTTGCTCGTCTTAGTTATTATTTGACGTTTAGATCAAGCGTTTCTCTCTGGATTCCTCGTGTGACTTCAAAGATTGATTTAATCTTCATTGTAAGTAATTTTAACATAGATTACATAATGATTCTTGTTCTAAACCTTGCAAGTTCAATAATCTAGACCCGCAACTAGGGTTGTGAGAACCATGACGTTATAACAAAATAGGCAAATGTAGGGTGTTATTTGCAAATTGTATTGCATGTATTGTGATTTCCTTTGTTTAAAAGTCTTTCTTGAAGAGTGCACACATTGAGAACTTGCTTGTATTCGTTAGTTGCTCGGGAGAAAATTAATTATTAGAAAAAAGAGATTATAACGGGAGATAGAAGCAATCGACCTAAGTTTGAGTCACTTTAGCCCAGGAGGGGATAGTACACTTAGGATTGGGGATTAGCTTATATTTAAAGAATTTGAGACCGAGAGGTGATATTTCTTCGAAATCCAAAGCAAGGCTTAGTATTGAGAACATTCTGAGACCGAAAGGAGATGAATGACATGCTTCTAGGAAGAACTGGGAGATAAACTAGAGGTTACCAAACAATAAACCCGATGTTAAATGCTTATTAGTTATACGTCATGGGAACCACAACCCTAGTCATTCATCAAACTATCTAAGCCTTAGTTTAGCTTACTTTATTCGTAGTTAGGATATTAACTCAAACCCCCCATTTTTACTTTTTCGCATTTGTTTGTTTTCTAGAAATAGAACCAACGACTAGAATAGTATAACTAGTAGAGTTGTTTCAAATTATTTTCTATGTGATCTACCTCGACTCTAAGATGGGTAAATAAACTACTAATGATCGTCTATATTCTGTAAAAGAGTATGTTTTCTATTTGAGTTCTAGTTCTATTTTCTGCTTTTACTTTTTGTTTTTGTTTTGATTTTGTCTAGGGAATAGTTTGTGCATGCTAGACACCCAGATTAAGGGTGAGTCTCTACTTTCCTATGAGTCTGAGCTGCAAAAATATATTAGAAGGATAAGAAAGAATGGTGCCTTGCCCAGTGGCACTAATCCAAATCCTCAAACTGAAAATTGCTTGCAGTTTTGGATATGTCGTGCCACGATAATAAATCAGGCACTGCATGGGAGGCAACTCATAAAGATACTTGATAAAGACTGAGTAATCAAGTAAGCTACTATTGATGCCTAAGGCATCACATGTATGATCACTTCCCTTGCTTTACTCATTGGTCTGACATGCATTGGGGACAGTGCATGTAATTTTTGTGGGGAGTGGGGCATCCTAAACCCTGAGGAGTTTTTCTTGTCATGTTTCTTTTCTTCGAAGGCGTATTATCTAGTAGAACTGACCTGTTTAGTTTATTTTGTTTGTGTAAATATAAGTGTTTATAGGAGTCTATAGTAACCCATAATTTTGTGTTGTAAAAAAAATGCCCCAATTAAAAAAATTTCAAAAAACTTGTAGGTGCATGCATTCCATCCTGAGTAACTTGAGTGATCTTTGTAAAGCATTTTATACATTGTCTAGTTGGCATCTTGGTGAATGAAGCATGACTGTGTTGACTAGTATTGAATAGTATGGGATATGTGACATGTGTGTATGAGCTTATTTACTTAATTCGATTGATGCACTTGTAAGCTAGTGCTTGCCTGGTTAGTCCCACTAAAATAATTGAATGATTGGGTTAGGATAGGATCTTAGGACATTTTTATTTTGAAGTCACTCAGCCTGAAATTGACCAACCAAATGAAATTGTTCCCTTTGAACCAAAAGTTAAGCCTGAATAGACCTTTTCTTTGTAATCACCCAACTCACCTTTCCTATCTATTTGCAAATATTTACTTTGGATTTGGTCTCTCCAAGGACATTGTGAACCTCAACTTAGGATAGGGTGACTTATACTGGCCTTAATCCTTTAAAAAGACATTGTGGATCTCAACCTAGGCCAAAATCTTAAGTTGAGAGTGGCTAGTATGGGAAAAGCAGAAAAGTAAGAGTTGAAAAGAGTCAAGCGATGAGAGGAGAAGAAAGGTTTGGGGGTGTGACCGTGAGTAAAGCAAAAGAGTGAAAAAGTGTGACACCCCGCAACTCTATCCTCACATTTACCTATGTTTCGAGACTCATTCTTGCATATGATAAGTGTATTAGGGTCATAAGAGGCTTCTAACACTTAGACAAGTTCAAAACTTTCCAATAAATTAAGTTTCTAGTGATTGATTATGCAAGGGTTAATTTTAAACAATAATAACTCTTAGCGCACAAAGAATTAGGTGGCCCATAACCTATCAAATGGAAGATATTTGAATTAGCTTTCAACTCAACTGGTTTCACCTCATTTGGAGTTCAGATTCAAAAGTTATGGTCATTATACTGAACCCTTCCAAAGCAAGGTAATTCCACAAAACCCTATACGGGTCGTGAATCGACATACGACCCGTAAGGTTAGGTTTTATGGAAAGGTCTAGAAAGTCAGATTTTGAGCCTCAAACTTCACGAATCCATCTACGGGTCGTAAAGATTTCTACGGGTCATGAATAGGTCTTGTGAAAAGTTCTAGTAACCTTAAAAGCGTGCCCAAAAGTTTACGGAAGGTCCCTATGAATTGTAATACATCTTAACGGTCATGGATAGGTCTCGTATAATGTTCCAGTGACATCAAGAGCGTTGCCAAATGTTTATGAAAGGTTCCACGAGTCGTGGAACATTCCACAAACTGTGAAAGTGGCCTGTGGATGATATTTTTTAGTTTTTTCTAAAGGGCTATTTTGGTCTTTTCCCACCTTTTTAAAGCCTAGGCTTGACATTTTTATACCTAAATTAAGCCCTAAACATATCAATTGATTCTTTTTACACTCAAACTCATCCTCCAACTTAGAGCAAGGTTTCAAGGGAGAAAAAGGCTAGGGTTAAAAGCGAAAATTTGAGAATTCTTTCAAGCTACTCCAAAATTTAAACTTTCAGATATAAAAGGCAAACCAAAACATGGATTTTGTTCTTCCATGTGCCCATAACCTTAATTGATAGAATTTTTGATGAATTGAGTCTTCTATGGATATTTCTAGAAGGTTTTTCTTAAATTCTAATGTATATCTATATAATTTTGCATGAATTACAATTTTTATGAATTAAATACTAGAAAGTGATGATTTTACTTTTCTACATGAACCCTGGACTAAATTCTTGTTATTTTAAATATTGCATTTAAATGAGCATGCATGAGTATAATTTGAACCTAATGAGTCTATAAAATCCTTAAATGTTTTAACTCTATTATTGTTTGTTGAATGCTATGAGTCCAAATGATGCATGATTGAGCCTTTATGAGTTAGGAACTGAACCTTAAAAGAATGTAACCAAAGAGTTGACGATTGATGTGATGAACTAAGTTAACGAATGTCCAATGAGACTAGATGAATGCATTAACCATAGAATTGAGGTCTTATAAGCATAATGAGTCTTGGGAGGAGTATTGGGCATCAAATTGAGTAAGAGTAAGTCTAACTAGAACTCAATAACTATGTTGTCAGAGTAGAAGAGGATTGAACCATAATATTGGTTGTTTCCTTACTGTCCCGAAAAGAGGACTTGATATTATTATTGTGGATCCACTGATGAGATGTCCTTTACCCTGGCAAGGTATTGGATAGATGTGGCAATGACATCACTTTGTTGTATCATCACCGGTACATAGGTGATGGTTGTCGGTTAGAGAGACTCCCAAATAGGTCTTGATAGCACTCTGAGTGGATGGGATGAGATAGTATATGAGTGGTTATTGTCTATACTATATTTCTTACTTTAGACTATTGACTTGATGATTGAGCTTCCTATTTATTGAGTTGATTTATTTTGAGTTGATGTTATCCTGTCTTTATGTGTTTTATTTTGCCATTTTACATACTAGTACATTTCATGTACTGATGCCCATTTGGGCTGCATGTTTTCATGATGCAGAGACAGGTACTAGCGGTCATCAACAAGTGTATCGTTGAGGGCCTATAACATTCAGTTGATTGGTGAGTCATTCCCTACTTTCGAAGGATGTCATATCTTATCTTCTAGTTTTGAGTTTAGCTTATTTTATTTCATTTTGAGATAGCCATGGACCTGTCATTGGCACCAGTTAGGTAGATGTTTAGAGGCTTCATAGACTAGATTCTAGAGTTATATTTTGATGTTATTTCTAACTAGTTTCTTTTGCACTAGTCTTACTTAAATAATGGATAGATTGTTTTGTCCTTTGGCCTTTGATTTATCATTTCATCATGTTATTTACTTGAGTATTCTTCATCATTGATGTCTTCTGCTATTAGATTGTGATTGAACGAATGTGATGAGGCCGAGTGGTTCGCTTGAAGGCTAGCAATAGTCTCTGAGTGTTGGCCACACCAAGGGTACCCTCTTGGGGTGTGACAAATTTTGTATCAGAGCACAGAGTTCAAGTGTCCTAGGGAGTCTATGAAGCCATGTCTAGTAGAGTCTTGTTTATAGGTGTATTGTGCACCACACTTTATAAGCAGAAGGCTATAGGAAATTAGGAATTATTATGCTTCTCTTGTATTCTGAGTTTGTTTGATAGAGTTTAACTCTGTTAAAATATCTATCTGATTCGTATGTTACACATTTGCAGATCATGCCTCCTAAGCGTACCACTACCCAAAGAGATGCTTCAGCCTCTAATGTTGCAAATCCCCCACCAAAGGTGCCTACTTAGATGGAGACGAGGGGTCGAGGTCGACCAAATAGAGCCACTGGTATTCCACAAGCACCCACTGCTCCACCTGCTTCTACTACAGAAGCTGATTTCAGAGGAGCTATTACTATGCTCACCAACTAATAGATGCGCAGAGTGAGAACCGGAGATCACACACTCCTAGTTCTAACTCCCAAGAGCCAACTGCTATAGCGAGACTTAGAGATTTTCTAAGGATGAACCCACCAATCTTCACAGGGTCTAAGGTTGAGGAAGACCCCCAGAACTTTATTGATGAGATGTGGAAGGTGTTGAAAACTATGCATGAGACCAAGATTGAAGGACTTGAACTTGCTTCCTATAAACTTAAGGATTTGGTAAATGTCTGGTACAATCAGTAGGAAGAAAGCTGAGATGAGGATGTTGAACCCCCCATTTAGAGTGATTTTGAGAGTGTTTTTCTTGACCACTTCTTTCCACGAGAGTTGAGGGAAGCAAAGGTTGAGGAGTTTGTCAACTTGAAGTAGGAGGGGATGGTTGTCAAAGAATATACCCTCAAGTTCATACAACTATCCAAGTATGCTCCAATGATGGTCCTTGACATGAGATCTAGAATGAGGAAGTTCGTATCCAGCTTGGGCAAACATGTGAAAAAGGAGTGCAAAGCGACATTGCTGATTTCGGGCATGGACATCTCCAGAGTTATGATCTATGCGCAATAACTTGAGGAGGATAAGAAAAGAGATATGGTGGATCATTTGAGCAAGAAGGCTAAATCAGCAGGGCATGAGCCTATCCAGCAAAAGCAAGGTAAGGGGGGCAGGTCCTATTTTCAGAAGAGGTCTTCGAACAATGCACCATCCTCAACAAATGCACCAGCTCAAAGTAACAAGTATGATCAGAAGTCACAGGGCTATCAAAATTCCAGAGTTCAGGTTTCTCAATCCTAATCTAGTGTGACTCAAGGTTCGAGGGGGAAACTACCATGTGGCAAGTATGACAGACTACACCGAGGTGAGTATCGAGAGGGCACAAATGCTTGCTTCAAGTGTGGACAGACCGATCATTTAAAAACTGAGTGCCCAATGAGAAGGCGGGGTGAGGTAGGTAATAGAGCTCAGTATTTGATAGCACCACAGGCCAGTGGTAAATAGAGAGGTTCCACTACTAATACGGGCGAGGGTACAAATCGTCTGTATGTGATGGGCAATCAACAGGATCAAGAAGTTGCGCCAGATGTTGTTATGGGTATGCTTTGATTCTTTTCCTATGATGTATATGCCTTGATAGACCCAGACCTACTGTCCTCATCGAACAAGAAGAGTAGGAAGACGATAAGAAAAGGGTAGAACTAGTGATTGACTCTATTCCTGAACTGATGGCGACTAGACCAATTTGAGATGTGGCAATATCATGGGCTACAAATGTTACCTATAGCATCCAAAAACCACCTCCCAGTGGTAGATTTGAGCTCAAGCATAATATGGTGCATCTTTTGCACTCTACCAAATGGATCACAGGATTTTCACATAAAGATCCCCAAGTTCATCTTTGGAATTTCTTGGAGATCAGTGACACCTACAGTCCTTATGGGGTATCTTCTGAGTATGTGAGGTTGACCTTGTTTCCTTTCTCACTACTTTAGGAAGAAAGAAGGTGGTTGTAGTCTAAGCTACCTAATTCTATTACTTCTTGGGATGACCTGGCTACGAAGTTCTTGATAAGATTATTTGCATCTGGGAAGACAACCAAGCTTAGGAGTGAAATCCTGAGTTTTAAACAAAAGCTAGGGAGAACTTGTACCAAACTTTGGACAGGTTCAAATAATTGCTTGTAAACTGCACTCATTACCACCAAGCTAATGAGGTGTTGGTCCATACCTTCATTGAAGGGTTAGAATCCAACACCAAGATCTTACTTGATTCTGCTACAGGTGTAAAGGCTTTGGAAAAGACATATGATAAGCTTTATGTTTTGTTGAATTGTAGTGCATACGGAAATCTAGAGTGGAATGCTGGATCAAGTAGACATGTGGTACAAAATCAAGGAGGTGTGTTGGAAGTAGATGCAATGACAACTCTACAAGCTTAAGGGTCAGCCATGAAGAATATGCTAACTACTCACTTTAATAACCTAGCTTTAGGATAACAACAAGCTCAAATGAATATGGTCTAACAACATCAGTCTTCTTGGTGAGAGGTGTGTGGTAGTGGTGAACATATGATTGAGTACTGTGATTCAAATACTATGATTCAAACCCAGAGTCCATCAACTTTGTGGGTAATGCACCAAGAGGATGAGGCCCTCGAGGATATGGAAATACTTACAATCTCAATAGGAGAAATCATCCTAATTTCTCTTAGGGAGGTAACCAGCAAAATCAAGGGCTACCTAAATATAGACCACAAGGTGGTGGACAACCATATAATAAGCAAGGACACTAGTTCACCAAGTCTTTTGGTATGAGCACTGATGACTTGTTGAGATAGATCTTGGAGAACCAGTAGAAGTCGGTCATAAATTGAGCTAATATGGTTACAGATGTTTGTCAAAATCAGCTTACCATTAGGAATCTTGAAAATTAGTTTGGGTATATAGCAACTGCGCACAATTCTAGACGACAAGGTGGCTTGCCAGGTGACACTTATCTGAACCTAAAACAGGTGAATGCAGTTAGTATAAGAAGTGGCAAGCCCATGGCAGAGTTGGTCCCAAATAAGAAGAGTGGGGATATCCCAAATATGGAGAAAGAAGATGAGGCAAGCAATCCCATCACCCTAAGTGTCAAGGCTGAACCAAAGAAAAAGCCTCCTTATCCATTCCTAAAAAAGTTCAAAAAGAAGGAGGATGAGTGCATCTAGAAATTCCTCAGACTCCTAAAATAGGTACACATTAACTTATATTTATATGATGTTTTGTAGGGGATCTCAAAATATACCAAGTACATGAAGGATATCGCGACTAACAAGAGCAGGTTGGTCGAATATGAGACAGGTGCACTTATCGAAGAGTGTAGCTCTAGGATCCTAAATAAAGTGAAATTGCCTACCAAACTAAAGGATCCTTGGAACTTTATTGTCTAAGTTACCATTGGAAATTGTCTCAATGCAAGGGGATTGTGTGATCTGGGTGCAAACATCAATTTGATTCCTAGATTTATGTTTAAGAAGCTGGGTCTTAGAGATCCAAAACCAAGTACAATCTTGCTGCAACTTATGGATCATTCATTGGCTAGATCAAATGAGATTATAGAGGATGTCTTGGTCTAAGTGGGATCTCTCATATTCCATGTGGACTTCGTCATCCTTGACTTTGTGCCAGACCTAGAAGTCTCATTCACTTTGGGGCACTCATTCTTAGCAATAAGAGGGGTGTTGATTAATGTTGCGGTCAGGCACTTGACTATGCACGCTCATCACAAGGTAGAGGTCTTTGACGTCTACCAAGATATAAAACTACCCGCCATGTGTGAATACTTGGTAGCCATCATAGTGTTTGATACAGAGGTTGCAGTGCATCAGATTAAGGCCAAAGACCCTCTAGAAAAAGTGCTGCTCAATCAAGAGCTACAAGGTGATCTAGAGGCCAATGAGATAGCAAGTGTGCTGAATAGCCCAAGTTTTAGCATGCTGAAAAAGTTGGTTAAGCCATTGGATAGGGTATTGAGTCCTTCACCCAAGCCATCCATTAAGGAAGTGCCTCAATTGGAGTTGAAGCTACTCCCCACCCATATAAGGTATGTTTTCCTTGGTGACAATAATATTTTCCCTGTAATCTTGTCTGCTTCCTTGTCTGCAGCCCTGGTTGAAGTTGTTATTTCTGTCTTCAAAGAAGGAAGAGGGTTATGGGCTAGCAGATGTCTAATCTTCATGGTATTATCCTGACCCTATGCATGCACAGGATATTCATGGAGGGTCACAAATCGGTAGCCCAATCATAGAAGAAATTGAATCCCATCATGAAAGAAGTTATGAAAAAAGAGATAATCAAGTGGTTGGATGCTAAAATCATATCCCCTATCTCAGACAGTAAATAGGTGACCCAAGTTTAGTGTGTCACAAAGAAGGGTGGGATGACAGTGATTACTATTGATAAGAATGAGCTCAGCCCTACTAGGACAATCATTGGGTGGTGTATTTGTATGGATTATCGCAAACTCAATGATGTCACAAGGAAAGATCACTAACTAGTGTCATTATTTATCAGATATTAGATAGGTTGGTTGGGCAAGAGTATTATTACTTCTTGTATGGATACTTAGGGTATAATCAAATCACCATTTCTCATAAGGACCGACAAAAAACAACAATTCACATGTCCCTATGGAACATATGTATTCAAGTGAATGCCCTTTGGTTTGTGCAATACACTTGCCACATTCTAGAGGTGTATAATGGAGTGCAGTGCAACTATACAGTGACAGAGAAGGAGATGCTAGCATTGGTATTTGGTTTTGACAAGTTTTACTCCTACTTGGTGGGTACAAGGGTGATAGTGTTTACTGATCATGCAGACCTGAGGAACCTTTTTAACAAGAAAGATGTGAAGCCCAGGCTTATTTAATAGATCCTCTAGGTACAAGAGTTTGACATCGAAATCAAGGGTATAAAGAATGTGAGAATCAATTTGTAAACCATTTTCTAGACTAGAAGATGACGCCCACATAGCGGAGCAAGGGCAAATTAAAGAGGAGTTTCTAGATGAGCAACTCTTGGATTTGGAGATTGAGGAGTTGTCATGGTATGCTTATATTATGAATTACATGGTGAGTAGGGTGTTCCCACCTGATGCAATGAGCCAACAGACAAAATGGTACGGAGATGTGTACGAACCAATGAAGAAAAGGTTGGCCCATGAAGTGAAGTCTTATGTATGGGACGAGCCCTATCTCTTCAAACACGGTACAGGTAGAATGGTGCAAAGATGTGTACCAGAGGTTGAGACATGCCAGGTGCTTGGGAGCTTCTATGTTTCACCCTATGAAGGGCACTATAGAGGAGAGAGAACTGCCCATAAGGTATTGCAATCTGATTTTTTTTGGCCTACTCTTTTCAACGATGCTATCAATTTTGTTAGGAACTGTGATGCATTCCAAAGGACAAAAGCCATATCCATAAGGCATGAGATGCCTCTTAATAACATTGTAGAGGTTGAGATCATTGATGTTTAGGAGATGAACTTCATGGGACCATTCCCACCATCTTTTGGAAACTAGTATATACTTGTGGTTGTGGACTACGTGTCCAGATGGGTGGAGGTTGTAGCTCTGCCCACCAATGACTCCAAGATGGTGGGTAAATTCCTGAAGAAGAACATCTTCACAAGGTTTGGAACTTTATGAGCTATAATCAGTGATGGAGAGGTACGCTTGATCAACCAGACCAAGAAGAACCTGCTTGCAAAGTATGGGGTCAGACACAAACTAGCAACTACCTATCACTCACAGATAAGCGAACTGGTTAAGGTGTCCAATCATGAAGTCAATCAAATCTTACAGAAAACAGTCAATGCGACGAGAAAGGATTGGGCAGGAAAGTTGGAGAAGGCTTTGAGGGCATATAGGATAGCATACAAGACTCCAATCAGCACTTTACCACACAAGATGGTTTTTAGGAAGGCTTGTCACCTATTTGGCGATCTAGAACACTAGGATAGTGAGCCATCAAAAAGCTCAATCTTGACCTAGAGCTCGCAGGGTGTAAGCGCTTAGAACAATTAGAGGAATTAGATGAGTCCAGACTCCAAGCGTACGAGAATGCCAAGATCTATGAAAAAAGACTAAGAAATGGCATGATCATCACATCGTGAAGTGCACCTTCCAACTTGGGCAAAAAGTACTTTTTTTCAACTCTCTCTTGAAACTTTTCCTAGGGAAATTAATGTCAAAGTGTAGTAGACCATTTGAGGTGGTGCACGTGATACAACATGGTGCGGTTGAACTATGGAATAAGACAAAGCAGTCCTCCTTCTTAATAAATGAGGAAAGAGTCAAACACTACTATAGTGTTGACATGGACCGTGAAGAGGAGGCCATTCACTTGGTCGATGAATGATCAAATGATATTG
Source organism: Solanum aculeatissimum (assembly GCA_038996855.1). Taxonomy (NCBI): domain Eukaryota; kingdom Viridiplantae; phylum Streptophyta; class Magnoliopsida; order Solanales; family Solanaceae; genus Solanum; species Solanum aculeatissimum. The sequence continues at coordinate 13,784 of JBCEWC010002924.1, read as the reverse complement.
AGTCGTGCCGTGATGGTAAATCAGGCATTGCATGGGAGGCAACCAGTGTTGAGGTATTTTTAATTTAGTTGTGTTTAATACTTAGTGTAGGAATGCAAAAAAATAACCATCAAGAAAGTGTCACCTGACACAGAGTGTCTGTCCGCGACAGGTTTGCATCGCAAACTTGGGCAGTTTTTGGATATTTTTTATTCCCATTGAATCGTTGGGTATTTTTAGATTTTTCTTGGATGGACTGACTTGTTTTCATATTTTAGCACATATTCAGGTGTTGGAGAATTTTTTTGGGGTCCGATGGTCAAAAAACATTGAGCCCTAAAATTTATCTAAAACTAGTAGGGTCCGTGATCAATCCGCATCGTGAACCTTTCGTGGATTAGGTCAGTTTCAGGTAAGCCCCAAACATAAAAAAAATTGAAAAAATAAAGGTCTATATTACCGACAAGTTCGCGTCACAGACCTATCGCCGACTAGTTCATTTGCTTGTGAAAATTACCCGACCCGACCTATATTTTTACCCCTATTTAAACCCTCAACCTGTCATTTTAACCCCTCTTTACATGATTCCAGCCCCAATTTCCCCCATTTTCACTCAAATTCACTCTAATTTCACCTAAATTTTCAACCCTAACCGCTAATCTACGACGCCCACACAATTCTTGCAAATTTTAATTTTTTTCCTTCGTGCTCCACACAATCACAGATATGAATCCTTCACTCTTTGGACTTGTGTAACGAGGAATTCATGTATAGGTTGTCAGGTGTTGTGTGTTTGGGCTAGAATAACAGATTTTCACTTTAAATTCATGTAATATTTGTCATAGGTGTTCGGTTGTTGTTCTTAATCATAAAAGATTGGTTGAACTTGTGTAGGGTTACCTATATAGGAAACCCTGACCGAAATTGGAGTTGACATTATGGAAATTCTTTTTTTTCTTGTTCTTACCTATTTCTCTTTACATATCATGACCATTATGGAGTTGTGAAGAATGTTGAACTCTCAATTGCTTGCCAATGGGGTTGGTTGTGCCTAATTGTAACCTAGGGACTTAGTGACTATGTTTTGGGTCGATATATCAAATGAGGTGATTGTGGTGTCCAAACTGATTATGACTTTCATGAGATAGTGTGTATTATTGAACAATTGTGGGGAAATTATGGTATTGAACTAAGTGTGGGGTGGGTGTTCTTGGAACACCAAATACATAAAAGGGGGATGAATTTGAATGCCTTAGTGATGACAATTGTGGGATCATAGGGGAAGTTTGAGTACCATTTTTCACCCCATGATTTGAACCAAGTGTGGGGTTGGGTTGCCGAGTTTGAACTTAGGTGCAGGGGCCATGCGTTTGTTTTGGGCTAACTTATGAAATTTGATCTTTGTAAGTACACTATGGCATCCAGAGCAAGAGGGATAGGAGTGTCCCTGATGTACCCCTATCCCCCACCCCACCAAGGGGACAACGCCTAATGTTTGGGCTTAGTGTAGTCCTCCAATATGGGAAAAGGTGGTATAAGAGCCACCCATAGACTAAATATTTTCTTGAGGTCCCGATTGAATAGGGTAGCTTGGCTCAAGACTTCCCCCATATTTTGGAGCGGATGATGGCGTATCAAATGGGGTTTGTGCTTGCAGACCCATTGGAGTGTAACCTCAATATGATATGGGATTTATATGTTAACCTCTAGGCAAAGGGGAGGACTCAGATCATGATGGTGTGTAGGGTTAAAGTGAATGTATCCCCAATGGACATCAATGGCATATTTGAGACCTTAGATGTGTTATATATAGTCTACCGACTGAGCTCCATATTAGGCCTCTCTACTAGGCCTTGCAACACTCTCGAGCTAGCTTAACATCCATAGCCCACTAGATTAGGCATGGGTATAGGGGTTACCATTTGGCATTCCCATTCGCCCACATGAACAGGAATGCTAAGTTTGGATGAAGATTGTGATACACTCTATCATACCCGACCTGCACTTCACTAAGATCGCTAAGGACCGGATTTGCTTGATTTATGCTTTAATGACCTCAGAGGATGTTAACTTCGAGGCTATGCTGAAATCATCTATGAGGAAGGCCCAAGTTCACAAAGGGTGAAGGTATGTATTTGGTGGCTTAATTACTGAGTTATGCAGACGTATAGGGGTCATCGAGGAGCCATTGGACTATAGGTCCCAGATTGAGGCATGTCCCCATTGTGTCAATAATATAAAGGGGTTGGATGTTATATTTTGTTCTATTCGGACTACCCAGAAGAGGGCCCACAAGGATGAGTTGATTGTAGAGCACATGTTTGTCTTAGGGATGCTTCACCACTTGACTGGTGGTCGTCTTGTGATGTGCTTCCAAAATACAACACTTATGATACTTAAAATATAGGATTTTGTGTATTATCAAAGCGATGTTAGTAAGTTTGATGTATTTTTATGTTGTTTTAATAGGATTATAGGAATTGAAATAATTTTGGGTAAGTTGTTGTAGAATTAAAGTTTTTGGTGATTTATGAGTCGTGGTTCACTCCACGGGCCGTAAGTGGGTTTCGTGAGTCAGATCCAGTGAAAGGCCAATTTTCAGATGTTACATCCATAAGTTGTCAAACAGGTCATAGATTTGATAGTGGGTTGTAGATAAGATCGCTCTTGGAGGATCAAATGTTTAAGGATTTTAGTAATGTTAACGGATGAAACCCCCAATGGGTCATAGTCATAATACGGCCATAGGAAGGTCTCATAGGTTAGACAATAGATTTTGTGCCTTGAAAATTATGAAGCCCAGGTACGGGTCATGGTTTCTCATACAGTCCGTAATGTTGCACGTAGGACCTGTCTATTCTTGTTTTTCTATTTTATTTGGGATTTGGTTTTTACTTAATATAAATAGGTTTATTAGGTTTGTTTTTACGTAGGGACGAACAAGAGAGGATAGAAACACTTTGAAAGCTCATACTTTTGTGATTTGTGCGTTGGGATTATTACATTTATTGTGAAGATTCGAATTGCTTGTTCTTTAATTCATCATTGTAAGTGCTTGAGTATGCTATTCTATAACATGATTTCTTCATCTACAATGATCATGCGTAACTAAATCCACAACTAAGGTTATGGGAACCATGAAGAACTAACAAGGTAAAATATGATTAATCGATAATTCTTGGAAAGTGTGCATGTATGTATTAATTATACCCTTTAATGTGAATGCTTTTTAATGGTGGCAAGCGTTAGAACTTCATCAAATTCTTATCGACTGGATCAAGGTAGTAATGAATGAGAAAAGGGAATAATTAACAGGATTCGATGTGATCCCTCTTATGTAATCAACCTAATTGGATCAAGGGGTGGGATTACTGGAACAAAAGGTAAGGGTTAGTCATATCACATTGTGGGGATAGATCAAATCACATAGTGAAATTTAACTCTCGCTTGGATCAAAGGGTTTGGTGAACTTTACTTAATGTTTTGCATGCTACACATTGAACAAGATTACGATTATCTAGATATACCGAGTTAGGGAATCATGGGGAACGTAATACTCTAGTTATTTCTTCCACTGATTTCACAACACTTGCACTTGACTGATTGTTCTAGTTTAGGTTTAATTTTTACTTTTTATAAACCACCCCTTCGAGAAATAAGTAGATTAATTCACTCGACTTGCTCATAATTGCTCCAAGTCTAACCATATTCTCTATGGGATTCGACCCTAACCTTTGTTATGTACTATATTTTGATATTGATCGTTTATCCTCTAATTGGAGGTGTAATTTTGGTGACATCAAAATTTTAGCGTCGTTGTCGGGGAATATGACTTTAGACTAGTTTAATTAGGGTTATTTGGTAATTAATCTTTATTTTCCTTGATTTACATTTTTTTGTTATTTTTGTTTTTTATAGTATACAGATGTAGTGTATGGCCAACACTAGTAGTTGAGGCACACCCTTGATTCTGTTTGACCCAGAGATTCAGAAAACACTTCAAAGAATGGCTCAGGACAATGCAAATGACGTCGTTAACCTTGAACTCAATCTGAAAAACAACAATGAACCACCACTGCTGGAGGATGTGAATCAACTACCTAGGATCTACATGCCCTTACTCATCAATGAAATTAGTACAGGCTTAACCCTATGGCAATGGATCTCACTAGAGCAATTGTGTTACCTCTTTTACTGGAGAATACAAGCTCGTGGTGTCAAGTGGATTGTTATAGATGCTGCAAAACAAAGGGTTGTTTACGGTCCTACCATTAGAGCATCCACATACCCATCTACAGAACATCGTCTTTGTTTGGAAGAGTATGATGAGGAATTAGAATCCATCCATGGATGTCGTTGGGCTCTGTGACTTCTCATTATCTCTTATGGGTGAAGCGATGATATGGTTATCAAAACTTCCATAAGGCTCTATCACTACTCAAACGGAAATGCAAAAAGCTTTCTTGGAGGGATTCTTTCCCAAGTTTAAGAAGCTGAAGGATCAGATCAACAACTTCTAGCAATTGTCTGGTGATTCCATCAGCAATACTTGGGAGAGGTTTTCAAAATGCTTGAGGAGTATCCTTGACCACAAGATCATTGATGACTCCTTCGTGGAAATCTTCTATCAAGCCTTAGATGAAAATGGCCAAGCTGTTGCTGACACTATCATGGGAGGCTCATTCTTGTATTGCACTTTTCTGGTCATAGCTAAATGATTAGAAAAGGTGGCAAACACAAATCATACATGGGGAACAAGAGACAAATTCACTACTAAAAGCTCTTTCGTAGTAACAACCAATCTAGAGCAAGATAGGATTAATAAAGATGTGATGCAGGAGCTAGCTCAGATCAATTACAATATGGTTTTATTGATGAAGTAGACTCAAGAGAGAGTTAATATAGTGAGTCACCAGCCACCGTGTGCACCCATGTATGAGGAGCCCTACTATGAGGAGGATTCATGCTTTGTGACTGATCAAATGGGGGTTTTATGGACTAATGCCCAAGGGTCTAGCTAGGACTATTGGCGCTAAGGTCAAGGGAACCAAGGTCAGAACTTTAACAGGGAAAACACTTTCAAGGATAATTAACCGAGGAGGCTACTATGACAGGAATAGGGGCCAAGACAAAGACAGTGATTGGGTTCACAGAGATAGTTACCGAAATAAAGCGTATGTTCTACTACACAATCATGATTCTAGGGCTGGGAGTTCAAGGATTGAAGAGATGTTTGATAGAGAGCTGAAAAAGGATGATGCTCAATATGAGACGCTGAAGGGAATGAAATCTGATATCTCAAGCATTAATCAGAAGATTGAGTCTCATTTTGAAGCCATAAAGTAGTTGGAGTAGCAGTTTGGTCGAATATCCACTCAATTGAACAACCGCCAGAAGAGTACATTACTAAGCAACACAATGCAAAATTCAAAGAATAATGGGCAGTGCATAGTAGTGATAGCACGTGGTGGTAAGCAGACCATGGACCCACTGATGCTAGTTGATGATGCTGAGGTTCGTGAGGATATTATGGAGAACGAGAATGTAGGGACTGGAAATGCTAGCGCTAAGGACGAGATGAGCAATAAGGTAGTGACACCAAAGAAGTAGAAACTCATACCAAGACCCACACCTTCTTTCCCTTTGAGACTCAAAAAGAAAGGGAAGGAAGGTAAGTTTCAGTACTTATTCTCCATATTGAAGTAGCTTACTATCAACATCCCTCTCATTAAGACATTGGAGAATAGATGTCAGTGTATCCGAAGTTCATGAAGGACCTGGTGACCAAAAGGAGGATAGTGAGCCAAGCATTGTCCTAATATCTTCAGCATTGCAGTACTATTGCAACAAGGTCCTTGGTGCAGAAGAAAGAAGACCCCCTAGCAATCACAATATCTTGCACTATCCGAGATATTGACTTTGCAAAGGCATTATGCAATTTAGGCGCCAAAGTCAATCTAATGCCTCTTGTAGTGTTCAAGAAGTTAGGCTTGGAAGCCCCTACCCTAACAAGCATACGACTGTTGATGGTTGACAGGGTAGTAAAAAAGTCTGTGGGGATACTTTATGATGTGCTAGTCAAAGTGGATAAATTATATTCCCTACAGACTTTTTGATCCTAGAATGTGAAGTCCACTCCGACGTCCTAATCATCATGGAAAGACCCTTCCTAGCCATTGGGTGAGCCCTAGTAGACATGGAATCAGGTCAACTCAAGTTTATGTTGAATAACGATGAAGTTATCTTCAATATCTGCCAGTCAATGAAGAGACCAGACGAGCTAAAGATAGAAGTGTGGGTATTTGGTGAAGTCTGAGTAACCAAGGTGTCCAAGTCATGTTGCGACACTAAATCGAGCACTACCTGGGAGGCAACCCAAGATATTTGTTGTAATTCTTGTGTTTTTTTTGTTAGTTTTTGTTTTTTGAACTTTTAGGTAGTTTAATTTTCATGTTTTTGATTGTAATTTTGGACTCAAAGACTGATGGCTTATAGGGTAATAGTTTGTTCTAGAGAGAATATGCAGGAACAGGGTTAAGTCAGCAAACTAGTGTTGAAGAGTAAGAAAAGTTTATTCTACGACCAGTTCTATAGGTCGTGGTTCAGACCATAACGCATACACTGACTCGTGGAACCACTTCAAGTAAGCAAATTTTTGTGCACTCCAGTCCACGAGCCAACTGTACGGCCCGTAGATGTTCCTACGGGTCGTGAATGGGGCTCGTGGACCAAAGGTAAGATCTCTAAATTTCTAAGTGTTAGGGGCACTTACGATCTAACCTACGGGTTGTATGACTAAGTACACCCCATAGATGGACCCGTAAGGCCAAACCCTAAGAGCTAGGGTTTCTAGAACTATGAAACCAGGACATATAGGCCGTAGAGTCCCTTACAACCTGTAATCGGGCTTTTGTGGGGCCTGAAACCCACTTAAACCTGACCTAAATCATGGAATAAAAAGGGGGGAAATATATTTACCCCCCATTTTGCAAATATTTTCCCAAAATACTCTATACTCTTTCTTCTTCCCCAAGCTCCGACCACCACCGATCACCACTACCATATTTTCCAACTCTTTTTTCGGCCAAATTTTGGCCACACTACAATATATTTAGCACCTAGGGTATTTATCTTCTGGGGGTTTTCTCGTTATTTCTCTCTCTATTCAATCACTATTCTGGTAGGTGCTCTTATTGAAACTCTACTTTTGCCAAAAAAATTATATCAATGGTTTAAGACATGGTTGAGTATAACTCTTTGATGTTTGTGCCCTAGTACTTGGTTTTATTTGCAAATGAAGTGTGTTATGCAGTCGAGATTAGTTTGACTTATCATGTTATATTTGAGCCATACATACACTTGTGAGAATTGTTTGTGAATTCATAAACTACCTAGTCAATTGAGTTTGCATCATTAATATTGATACAACTAATAAGGTGGAATATGAATCACATGGCGAGATGATGAAATTGGTTTAAATTGCCATGAAAAAAATGTTTATGCCATTGTTTGAAACCATGAAGTCACGTGTCATTGGAATTCTATTGAACTATTTTATTATCGTTGACATGTGATTGTGTGTGTTGAATGATAACATGTTATATAATTTGTCCAATGGTGGTTGAAGTAATATGTGCATATTAAGTTGATAGTTGATGGGGTGGAGTGATGATTTGTACATGTGGGGTATGGGGTAACTTTGTGAAAATGTTCTATTGGAGGAATTGAGTGTATGATGTTGCTTCAATGCTATTCAAATTGATAAACTTGGTGATTGGAAGTGATCTTGTGTTTCATATTGACTAATAGAACCATTTTGGTGGCCTTAGAGAACCCATGTTGTTGTTCCTTTTATAGCACGAGGGTCTTCTATGGCTCATTGATTAATCCACGGACCGTAGTGACCCTCGTAAGTGAGTTCAATAACTTAGGGTTTTCAGGGATATCATCAGACACCACTTATGGGTCGTAGTTCTGGCTAAGGCTCACAACTTAGTTTTGTAAGTTCCTTGCCTGCAAATATTGGATTTGGAGTTATACCTATAACTCAGTCTATGGCTTATCGTCTACTCTATGATTCATATTTGGTCTCGTAGGTGCATTTTTAGTAATTAAAAATATTGTACCCTACCACCTACGAAGGCTTTCCATAACTCATAGTCGACCCTACGGTCCGTAGACGAGCCTTCGTAGGCCCTTCTGTCACTTAATTTTGCAACTTTTTTATTTTCTTTCCTATACTTTTTGGACTTATGGGTTGGTGTAATTATGTGATTTCAGGTACTGTGGCTCCTAGAACCAAGCGTGATCAAATTGAGGCCCTACAAATTTGGCTCAATAATAGGCCTACAGACTCTGAGGCCAGTGGACCAGTAGAGAAGATCGACGTCCGTCTAGATGAGGTGCGAGCCACGATAGACTTGGGAGGTTGTTAGACAGATAGTATCAGCCTACACACTGGCCATAGTTGCTCGGTCGCCACAGTCTAACGAGAGAGGTGATAGACAGAGTAGCTCCATATAGATGACTCCCTCCGAAGAGGGGTCAGGGTCCAGATCAGAACAAAGAGATGGCTCCAGCTCAGGAGAGAAGTTAGATTCAGAGGCTATGTATTCTACTCTAGCACCAGATTAGCCTTCAGATGCTTTGACGAGTAGATGGTGTGTACAGGGTATGTAGGGCATATACTGGGATGATCTCCAGCATGACAAGAGGGACCGATAGGCCCGTACAATATTTGAGGAGCCCCGGATCATCACTACTAGGATTGACAGTGCCCCAGGGCTTCGGGACACTATGGCTCGCTACAGTTTGGAGTGGTTAGCAGCTTCATCAAGAAATTACTCCCTGATGATGGTTCGTGAGTTCTACGCCTCCTATGTTGCTACCATTGCAGAGTCGGCCCCAAAATGGAAGAGATTTCTTACTCAGCCCTAGATCACTCAGATGATGGTGAGAGGAGTTCCAGTCAACATTTTAGAGACCACCATTCGTCGATTCTTAGGTCCCGAGTATTAGGCCCCCATTTCAATAGCTGAGTATGATTACTGGTTGGGGCAGACTAGGAACCGGGGGTTGATGAGAGATACAGCCCGCAAGGTCCCCTGGATGAGATGGATCGCCAACCACATTGTCGATTAGGGCCAGGACCTTGACTGGATTTCTACATCAGTGGTGATAGTGAAGGCATCACTTAGCTTCATCGATAAGTTTTGGTGGGTTGTAGTTCATTTACGGATCCTATCGACCCATATTGATAATACATTAACTCCAAACTGTGCAGTACTGGTGGCCAACATTATAGCTAGTTATGACATTGATTGGGTCCGACTGATAGCCAGGGAGATACATAAGAGGGCCCTGAAGAGGTCCACCTTTATCCCATTCCCGTTCCTGATCTATAGACTATGCATAGTTGCAGGATTGGAGATTCTACACCAGGTAGACACATTGATTGAGGTTAAAAGGACACTTGATGCCAGCCTAATCAAGGCTGATAAGAATCTGGCGGCCCTGCGGCAAGCACCACACCCACCAGTACGATTACCTGAGATATTTGTTACAACACCACCGTCTGAGCCTTCGTCTTCCACTGCTCCAGCTACTGAGGGGCCTCTACAGACATAGACTAAGAGAGAGATGGGGGCCACTACCACTACTTCTACTCTTACACCAGAGGTCATGCCATACAGCCTTCCCCTGTAGGCGTGGTATACATTGCTGTGGCATCTACCCACACTCTAGCACAGCGATTAGTTCGCACTAAGTCGCAGTTGACTCAGTTACTACAGAAGATCAGGCCTTGGGCTTGCCAGGCCATTTTAGAGGCTGAGGAGAGCATGAATGCACTTTATAGCCACCATTGAGAAAAGACTTACACCAGTACATTGCCACATTAATGCTTTTGAGAGGTGAGTGGAGCAGAGTCGCAGTTCAGCCTAGCCTCCTGATTGGACTGCTATGTGTGAGGAGATCTAGCAACTTTGTACTGAGATGAGAGTAGCAACAACAACACCGCTGATACTTCCTATGCCCAACATTACTACCGAGGCATTTGTTAATTTATTTGCTACTGAGAAGATACCCTTCTGCACCTCTGGAAAAGGCCTCATCTTGAGTACGATGATCCTGATATTGCGAGATGAAAGGTAGAGAGAGTAGGTAGCAACTACTATACGAGCTTCAATTACAGATGAGATGGTGAGGCAAGTATGAGTGCATGATATGGTGAGGGGTGTTGAACCCTCTAGATAGGCTCCCGAGATTGAGGAGACCACCCGGTAGATTGGGGGTGGTGATGGACAGACACACACTAGAGCTTAGGTGCCAAGGTATGTTCTTTTTTGACCCCTGTGCTTTATTTTGGTTTATTTTGTTGCATTGAGGACTATGCAAGTGATTTTCGATGGGGTGTGGGTAGTTATAGGCCTCGGTGAAGTATGAGTAGCCAAGACCTATAACTGTTCCCATTTTTTAGTCCGAGGGATTTTCTTGTCTATGTTCTTTCCTTAAGGACATTTAATTTCTATTGAACCAACATGTTTAGTATGTATAAGTAGTATTAGTAGTATATTGCACTGATACCTTTGGCATATGTTGGTTTTTGTTGAAAAATGATACCCTTCAGCTTTTTTATTTAGGTAGTTTGATGACAACTATGGGAAATCAGTGCTTAATAGTGTTTGTTATAAAACGTTTGGCTTAATTGAGATAAAATGCATGATCTAAGTGTCTATGTTGACATTGTAATCGATGTCATTAGTGTGTGATCATCATTGCATGATTCTTACATTGTGTTTCAATCTAGAACTTGCCCTATTTACTTTGACTGAGACTTAAGGATTAATTGGTTAGAAAAGGATCTTAGGTCGTTGTGTATATTGATCCACTTAGCCTAAATTGACCAAGAAAATGCATTGTGTATCCTTTGTTCTTAATGGTTGAGCCTTACATGGACCCTTTCTTTGTAAATACCTGAGTAGCCAAACTGTTTTGTCTATGAAATCCTGAATTTGGCCCTGGTCCTACCTTGAATATTGTGTACCTTGACTTAGGCTAAAAGCCTACATTGAGGGTGGCTACCAAAAAAAGTGGCCTTGGTTCATAGGTTAGATATTGTACACCTCAACTCAAGCCAAAAACCTAAGTTGAGGGTGGCTGGTGAAAGGTAAATCATACTGAATAGGGATGGAAGCTAGTGACATATGAAAAAGGGAAAATTGTGTTATGGGTGCAAGAAAAATGAATGGATGCCTAGAATAATGAGCTAAAAAAAGAAAGAATGTGAAAAATAAAGAGGCAATGAGCTGACAAATTAAGAATAAGGCACCCATAATTGTTTGAAATAGGAAAAAGGGAGAATGAGTTGAAAACACTAGTGTTGGTGAGGGCAAAAGTGTGAAATAATATAGTGTCAAGGAGGGACATTAGTCACTATGTTCAAAAAATATCATACCAAAGCCCCCTAAACCTACTTTATAAGCCAAGAATGTCCTAGAGTGATCCTAGTCAAAATAATTGAAGGTCATAGTCAAGAGTATAGGGGCAAGCCTATGGTATTGTGCACGGTGTTTGAAATTCTTTGAGAGTGTGAGAGTTTTCGACAGTACCAAGTATTGAATTTGTTTTAATTACATTGAGTGATAAATGGGACTTTTTTCTAGGAGGGCACTTGATTTGCATTGTTGAGTTAAGACTATCTCGGTGATTGATGATTTAAGCATTGTCTTATCCGTCATAGTTGTACTGTTGTTTGATTCGCTTGAGTTTGTCTTAATATTGCCTGATATATACACTAATGAGTTTGATTAGGCATCTCTGACTAATTTTGAGGTGATGTGTGCCATTTGATTTAGGTTTGTGTGTTTCTATAACTGCTTATGTAGATTGAATCTATCACTTGAGGAAAACCAACAATTTTAAGTTGAGGGTGTTGATGTGCTGCCAAAATACAATATTTTTTATACTTAAAACTTAGGATTTTATGTGTTCTCAAAGTGATGTTAGTATATTTGATGTGTTTTCATGTTATTTTTACAAGATTATAAGAATCGGGATGATTTTGGGCAAGGTGGTACAAAATTAAAGTTTTTGGTGATTTACGAGTCACTCTATGGGCCATGGTTCACTCTATAGATCGTAAGTGGGTTTCGTGAGTCAGATCCAATGAAAGTCTAAGTTTTAGATGTTACCTTCACGAATTGTCAGACGGGCCATAGATTTGATGATGGGTCATAGATAAGATCGTACCTGGAGGATCAATTTTTTAAGGATTTTAATAATGTTAACAGATGAAACCCCCTATGGGTCATAAGTCATAATACGGCTCGTAGGTAGGTCCCATAGGTTGGACAACAGATTTTGTGCCTTGAAGTATACAAAGCCCAGGTATGAGTCGTGGTTCCTCATATGACCCGTAACCTTGCCCGTAGGACCTACGGATTCCAGTTTTCCTATTTCAATTTGGATTTGGTTTTTACTTATTATAAATAGCTTTTCTAGGTTTTTTTTGGAAGTGATGAAAGAGAGAGAACATAAACACTTTGAAGTTCATACTTTTGTGATTTGTACATTAGAATTATTACATTGTGATTTCTTGTGAAGATTCGGATTGCTTGTTCTTTAATTCATCATTGTAAGTGCTTGATTATGCTATTCTATAACATGATTCTTCATCTAGAATGATCATGCACAATCAAATTCAAAACTAGGGTTGTAGAAACAATGAAGAACTAACAAGATAAAATCTAATTAATTGGTAATTCTTGAAAAGTGTACATGTATGTATTCATTATACATTTCCATGTGAATGTTTTTTAACGGTGGATAACATTAGAACTTGCCCAAATTCTTATCGACTGGATCAAGGTGGTAATGAATAGAAAAAGGGAATAATTAATAGGATTCGATGTGATCCCTCTCATCTAATCAACCTAACTAGATCAAGGGACAGTTGTACTGGAACAGAAGGTATGGGTTAGTAATGTCACACTGCGGGGATAAATCAAATGACGTAGTAAAATTTACCTCTCACTTAGATCAAAGGATTTGGTAAACTTAACTTACCGTTCTGCATGCTACACACTAAACATGATTATGATTATCCGGATATACCAAGTTAAGGAATCATGGGGAACACAATACCCTAGTTTTTTCTTTCACTGATTTCACAACACCTACACTTGACTGATTGTTCTAGTTTAGGTTTAATATTTGCTTTTTATAAACCCCTCTATTCAGGAAATAAGTAGATTAATTCGCTCGACCTGCTTATAATTGCTCCAAGTCTAACTATATTTCCTGTGTGATTCGATCCTAACCTTTGTTGGGTACTACATTTTGACAGCGACTACTTATCCTCTAATTGGAGGTGTAGTTTAGGCGAAATCAAAATTTTACCTTCCACTGATGCTAAGCTCTGACAGGTCGAGATCTAGTGCCCCCAAAATAATCATGCCAAAATGGTACTGGGGATTGGCCCTCATTTCTTTGAGCCAATGGATGATGACATCCCTACTGATCCAGAGCACACCAGAATGACCTCTAATGTAGAGTTTGAGGATGAGCCATAAGAGGAGTCATCATTGCACGTCCATAGAGCCCCTCAACTTCCCAGGCCTGAGATGGAGGAGTGAACACTAGACCCCTATCATCACATGTATTAGTATACTAGTCTCCGGGAACGTGCGTTGATAGTATATTTTCAATCTAGCAAGAAGTATGTAAAATTAAATAAGATAATATAATCTCTAACGATAGGAATATATTGATGAATTTCTACTCTAAAATGAATAAATGCATGTAAA
>JBCEWC010002923.1:0-32226 GCA_038996855.1 Solanum aculeatissimum | reverse complement strand
GCGTATAGAAAAGAGGATTTTGATAAGCTGATGGCTAAAGTGGATGAAGTTGATCATAGGGTAAAAAAGTATCTTGAGAATGCTGGGTATGAAAAGTGGTGAAAAGTTCATGCAGAGATGAATAGGGGGGAGAATGATGACATCTAATATTGTTGAGTGTATCAATGGGTGTCTTGTTGAGGCACGACAACTTCCTATATTGGATTTTTTAGAGGAAGCTAGAATTTTATTTGACAGATGGCACTGTAAAAATAGGGAGATTGCTTCTTATAAAAAAGATACATTAGGAAGAAGATTTGAAGAGATTTTAATTTGAATGCATCCAAATGTTCAAGAATGAAGGTATGTACCGTTTTATAAATCTATTGAGGACCATGATGGATAAATTTGATAACTTATAATTTTTTGCAGGTTGTTGCATCATCAGAATTTACTTTTTTAGTTTATGATGAGGGCAGAAGATAATAGTATGTCTTGAAAGAAAAACATGCAACTGTGAAAGATTTCAACTGGCCGAGATACCTTGTACACATGTTGTTGCTGTTTTAAAAAGTAAAAAAGTGATGGATATGCATCCATACTGCTCAGATTACTACAAACTCGAAACATTATCAAAGACATATGAAGTTCAAATGGTTCCAATGTCAAATAAACAAGATTGGTCTGTTCCCAAAAATATTTTAGATGATGAAGTATTGTCGCCTAGATACAAAAGAATGTCAGAACGTCCAAGAAAAAAAAGAAAGAAAAACCCAGATGAAAAGATATCTTCAAATACAAACTTTTGTGGGCGTTGGGAACAGAAAGGTCATAACCGTGGGACTTGTACTTTTTTCCCAAAGAAAAATCAATCTGTTAAAAAGTAGTTATTTTGTAATTTTTTTAGTTGTACTATTGAATCTCAGTTTATTAAATATTCAATGTTGAAAAACTATTGTTTGATTCTGAGTTATATGCAATAAACAAGTTTTTTTTTAAAAAATCTTGTAGTGAATCATGTATTGTGATACATAAAACTGAAAAGATATAAATAAATCTATTAATGAATCAGTTAGACTGATTCATTGAATAATGGTGATTCAGTGATCGATAGTAGCTACAATTGTTATAAATTGATGAATCGAAAAGAAATGATGTATCATGTGTTAATATACACAACAATATAAGATTAAGTATAACTCAAAAGAGAAGTGAGATAAAATGAAATTACTAAGGTAAAGGGTATGACATTAATCGTGTCTAAGTGATGTATCTAGTGTAATTTATATGAATCTCTGCATCTAAATTGGTATACTGAAAACATTATATATTAGATCATTTAGAGTTTATAAATAATGAATCTTCTATAAAGATACACTATAAAATAGTTAATTTTTATATATAATGGATCAGTTAAAGTTCATAATGAGTAAAATTCATGAATCATGTATAAAGATGCACTATTATATATAGATTCATCAACGTAATAATACTAATAGGTCAGAATATATTATGCCACCTGGCATATGAAGTTGATTATACTTTAACTGATGACACTAGTGAGTACTCAAAAGATAGAAAATATTAAAAAGTCATATGAGTACTAAGCAAAATGAATATTAGATTCATTGCTGCAAAAAAAAGCTAGTAAGTATCTAGTTTAAATTAACCAAGTCATCTGCTGCAAGTGTTTCTTTGGATTGTTCTTTTGTTTTTTTTGGGTCGCCGTTATCACTGACATATCCTTCATTTGCTTTCTCAGACCCATATCTCCAAATCAGTGCTGCATACCGTGTTCACAGAAATTCTGAGTCAAAAAGACCCGATGAAATATCAATTCCATCGCTAAGATACTCGGCAAAAACAACAACAAACAATTCACAGTCCCTAAAATAAACAATTGATGTAAATTTAATATACATATATATATATATATAAATATATATTAATTTTTAATAAATAATGAACATGATACAACACTTACAAGCTGTCCGGAGCTTGTTGAGTGATTCCTTCTACAAACTCAACATCAAATGGACGCGCAGGACCTAAAAGCTCTCCAGATTCTTTGTCCTTGTAACATTCCAGAGAATGTCAATCAGTTATATCCGTGTGCTTGTAAAAATGACTACTCTCCAAGTACACAGACAACATTAGATAACTTATTTATCTCGCCTGATGGTACTCTTTTTCATGGATGTAATGATGAATCATATACTAGAATACGTCTTTTTTTCATGACCACAACAACAAGCACCCAGTGAAAATTACCATCACAGTTTACGGGTATGTAAACTTCATCTACTTGATGCCAAGGTAAACCAGCAGGGAGAGTAAACCTATTGATCATGATTTTCAATGATCTCTCAAGTGTTGTCACAACCGTAACAATTATCGCGTCTTCTTGTGTGCTGATATTTGCATCACCTTGACTATTATAGTACCTATCGTATGCACTACCTATGTGTGAATTGAATAAGCAGTTGATCGTAATGTATCTATATTCACCGGATGTTCTGAGCTTTGACTTTTTCCGGAGATAGTAGAAACCTACATCAATGTGCTGCATATATGATTAGACAAATACAAAAAATAATCATCATTAGATACATAATAAAGATTTTTTTAAAAAAGGACTATGTATAACATGTGTGTAATAATTATGGATCGCATATATTTAAATACCTCATCAGTCCAATATTTATTATTTAGAGACATGGCATAGAACTAATTTTTGTCTTGTGGGAATGCAACGACCAAATCTATGAACTCAAATCCAAGAGAAGTTGATTTAGCTTTGTAATGATTCTCCTTTGGTTTTCTGGACAATTAAAAAATATTTAGATAGACTTTAATATGTGATGTAATAAATAAATTAAAAGTTGTTAACCAAACTTACTTGTTTGCATGTGTTCTAAGTAGAACTTTTGCAATCCAAATGCGAAACTCCTCCATCAATTCATATGAATGCTGATGACATATCCCAAACACTTCAAGTGGAAATATTTTTGATGGATTCCTTTGTCGTTGAACATGGGTAGCTGAAGAGTGTAAAACGATCTCTTTGCCTGTGATCTGTGAAAGCTTAGGAATATCTGATATGATATCCTCGTATTCTTCCTCGGTAGCCACATTCAAAGGCTTGATATCCACTGGAGTGTGAAAATGAGACATAATTTTGGCTACTTCAGCCTTAGTGCCAAATGAAATGGAAGTTGATGAAGTGGAATCTTGTCGATGTAATTTTAGTTGTAACAAAACAAGTTGCATTGGTAAAACAAAGTATATTTAGTAAAGAAGTTAGTAAAGAAGTTTACTGATTCATCATTTTTTTTGGATTGTCTTGTACTCTAGATGGATCATATTTTCTTGCTGTTGATTCTTCAGTTTGTGTTGGTGCATCACCAAATGAAGTTGGTGAATATGTTGTGTGAATCATAACTTGTAGATCCTGTAGTGCAAAGAGTGATACATTAGTTATATGAAAAAAGTGATTCATTGAACATTTATACTGCTAAAAAATAAATAATTGTAGGTGATTACCTGAATTGATTCATGGTGTGATGTATGGGGAGGTGGTGTCAGATTCTCAATTTATTGTACACTAATTGGTATATCATCAACCTAAAATTAAAGAATACAAAATGATTCAATGTATTGATTGTTGTTGAGAATCAGAGTATCATCGACAAAAAAATCTATCGAAAGATTCATTACATAAATGGGACATGCTTCATTAATTTAGACATGATTCATTATGAACTCACATTTGGCATATGTGTAAACTTGATACACCAGTATATAAGTTTGATTCATCAAAAAGAAATGAATCATGTACTATTTCAAAAAAAAAAAATTACACATGATACACTAATTAAAAGTATCTCTATGAATGGTGACAAAGACATGATTTAACATGTATCATTAATAACAAAAGATTTAATGATTCATGTGGGACATAGAATGAAAATAAAAATTTTACATTGACATATTTTGGTTGGGGAACATTTGGTAGTGTTACATGTTCCATTGATTGTTGAATGTTGGATGTGTCATCATCATCCTGCAACATCAAAAATATAAGTGACACTATACATTTGACTTAACAAACTGTATCAAAATATTTAAAGATTGTAGCAGAAGATACCTCAACAGATTTCCCGGCATCATCTGTTTCGACAACTGTCTCCGTCTCAGTGATATTTGGATCAGTCATGATCGTATCAATAATTAGGGGGTACTTTTGGTGGTTCTGGTGTGTGCTCATCCCTAAGAGGTTCATCCACGCAAGGGGATTCACCATACTCAACCCCTTGGTAACGAGATGAGGTGCCAACACGATCAGTGGTCTATAATGTAGAATAATCAATAAAGCCAAACACTGTATGTGATATATTGTTGAATAAGAAAACATACCTTCGGATATGGATCAATACCCTGAGAAATTGCATACAACAATGCAGTATGATTTGAGTCAATTGTTTATTCTAGGTGGCTGAACTTCTGGTCAATCTTGTTAAAAAAATAAAGAAGTAGTATGGTTAGTGATAATATATATATATGTAATGTAGATATATTAAAAAGTTTAGCAAAATTTACATATTTCCTTAAATATCTTTTGATTTTCGTAATAGTTGTTGTGT
The DNA here is from genome assembly GCA_038996855.1 of Solanum aculeatissimum. Lineage (NCBI taxonomy): Eukaryota > Viridiplantae > Streptophyta > Magnoliopsida > Solanales > Solanaceae > Solanum > Solanum aculeatissimum. The sequence continues at coordinate 27,604 of JBCEWC010002923.1, read as the reverse complement.
CCATTTTTTTCTTTGGATCGGATGGATGTTCAGGATGAATGGACGACTCTGCAACTATTTTTGTGGAGGTTCTTTTCACTGACTTTGGGATGGGGGCATACACCTTTTTTGAAGGAACATTGACTTTTTCAGGAATAACTTGTGATGGAGATTGGTTTTTGTTACGATTATTCCTTGAGTTTTTCAGAGGTGGCGGAGAAGATGTACCACCAACACACTTTGGCCTTCTTAATAGATGCTCTGGGAGTTCAAAAGTAAAGTCATCAAACTCTGAAGTTTTTGTGTTTTTGGATTGACTACTTAAAGGTAATGGTTCATCATCAGATATGTAATCAACACCAGGCAGTTCAAATGCAGCAAGTTCATCATGTGAAGCCACAATGTTTGTGCACTTATGCTGGGAAAACAAAAATATATAATAATTTAAAAAACACTACATAGACTTTGATACATCAGATTATGATATTTCATGTTGTATCATGAAACTATGAATCATTAGTTTTGATTCAAATGATTTTGTGTATCATTTGCTTTGATGCAAAACACAGTGTGTGTCATTACTATATAAGAATTGCTTAGATGAAAACCTCTTATGTATCATATTTTTAGATTATATATTTCCATGCTGAAATCTTATATATGAATCATGAATTTAGAATCAAGAATATATATTATAAATCATGAAAGGCTGATTCAATTTAATACACATGTTTGGTGTCAAATGCTGAAATGTTGAACTAAACTGATGCAAAGACAATTAATGAACAAACTCTAACATGTTTCGAAAAGATATTTTATGCAAAAAAAAAAATCAAAAATACCTCGCTAAACATACTGGAGAGGAGAATTTCAAATTTTGGCTTCTTTGCAATCACTGTCCAGTTCAAAATTCTTGGAATATTGTTTCCATTCTTGAAAGCAATTTTAGGATCAATTCGCGATGCACATTCATACATCCATACATTCAACGCGTATGACATGCCACTTAATTGGTACATTTGCTTCCTTATGGTGAATTCTTGACGAAGAGTAGTCCTGAGTTTGGTAAATGCAAGTTGATCCCATGAAAACTGTTCATAATGGCTATGTTCCACCATTTTAAAATCACATGCCGCTAAGGTCTCGTCAAGTTGAGAAAAAACAAAGCAATGTAAGAAGTAGAAGATGACCATCTGGACTGCATCCTCTTTGCTATCCCATTCATCCATTACAAAATGTTAAGCTAGACGACCTTTGTTGACACCCATGAATGCACCAGAAAAGTATTTGACCATTAACCTACTAGGGGTGTCATCAAGGTATTAAAAATCGTCCATATTGCCAATGCATCTCAACCCAGTAACAATGACAAATTCTCTTATAGAAAATCGAAGAACGTTACCCTGGATATGTCGAACATGAAATTCATCAGGATTATTTTGGTTCAGCTCAAGCAGCAACACACATTTTATAATTTGACCTTGCGAGTTGCATTGTTGAATTTCAAGGTAAGGTCCAAACATTGTTTCTTTAAAAATGCTGGTCCAATCCTCTCTGAGCGATTCTTTTATTTTGTCTGCAAAGTTATTTGTGTATACAACACCAAAGTGCAAAGGATGAGATGGAATTTGTTTGATCTTGTAATGAAAACCCTGAAAAACATGAATTATGTATGAAAATTAGTTTTCAACTCAACATATTTGATCAATGATCTAAAGTTGATTAACAATTCACAAAGACAGGTCAAATTAACATGAATCATCAATGAATGATCATTATAATATGAATCATAGCATAGTTTAACAACTTTGGTTAATACACCTCATTGATTCATCAAGATGTAACAGTCAGAAACTATCACAATTAATCACTTCATTCAATCCACACATCACTGAGATTTTATGTCTACCTGAAACAACATATTTAATGAATCACCATAAAAATAAGTTAACATCACACAATGAATCATCATATCTTCAAACATTTTATGAATCATTGATGATTCGTAAAATTTAATGTGTATCAATGTACAGTGTATCAACTTCGATACACATAAAAAATCATGAAAACATAGAACAGTCAGAACCTATCTCCAATTAATCACTATATTGAGTCCACACCTGACTAAGCTTTATGTATAAATGAATCAATATGTCTAATGAATCACCTAGACAATTACTTAAAAAAAATTACAAACATAAAAAAAATAATTAAAACCACTGTACCAGTGAATCAGCACCCAATAACATCAAAAAAACTGTACCAATGAATCACCATAACCACCCAGACATACCAATGAATCAACAAATCAGTTTGCGTCTGAATGAATCAAAGAATATTGTTGATTCATTGCATGGTGTATCTCTTGTTTGATACACCTATTGATTCATGGACAAATAACAAAATAACGATACTAGTTGAACACTGTATTGAATCAATACAGTTATAATGAATCACTCAAAATGATTACTAGGTTTTGTACATAAATGATTCACCATAAAGATCTCACACAAAAATATACAAGAATCGGCACATATTGTTTGAATCTTTGTTATGTATTGAGTTGGGAAAAATGAACCGTCGGCAACGATGGTCGATTAGCTACTGCTTGTGCTTTATTCGTCCGTTTCTTTGGGATTTTTGGATCTGGAGATTTTGACGTTGAAGCTTTGTCCTATCGTGGGTGTATTTAGATCTGTTTTCATGAAAATAATCATTGTCAGATTCATACACACCATCTCGAGCTTATTCAAACTATAATTGAGTAAGCCCAATGCTAAATGATAGAGGATCTATGTGTATCAATATATGAAATATGAAAAAAAATGGCAACGAAAAGAAACACAGTAAGAAATTGGAATGGGGAAGATGATCTACCTTGGTTTGAAATTTGAAATAATAGAGAGAGAAAATACTTGGGAGGGAAGTTAAAATTTACACAATCATATTTACTTGATTTTAGGAGAAAATAAAGGTTTTGAGGCGTATGAGGAGAAGTGGAGAAGTGTATCGGTGTGGAGCGAAAAATATGAAAAAGTGGGATTTACGTAATTTTTATATTTGGTAGGGAATATTTGAAAATATTATAACATAAGACATGTATTTTGATAATTATTCCATAAAGTTATCCAAAATGGCCCAATTTGAATAAAAGGATCATATTTGATGTAATTTAATCACGGTTTATCACTATTTAACCGTGGCTAAACAACGATATTAAAAGTGTATAACTTACACAAATCACATAGTGTAAAGAGATAATTACAATTTTTCCCTATTTTTACATTATTTACATAAATCCCTTAAAAAACTGGTAGTCTGGATACTTTAATTATTTTAATATCGAATATTTTAATTACTGATTCTGTTGAGATAAAAAAAGGAACAAAATATATAATTCAATTTTCAGTTCCATGAATAACGTTGCATTAATTAATTATGAAACTTTCCTTCTTAACATCTTCTCCGATTCAAAAATTTGAAAAATTTTCCTTTCCAATAGGATCAAATACTAATTTTAGAAATCAAACTTTTTCATTTGTAACAACTTTTCAAAATTCAAAATTCTAAAAAAAAATTCAAAATTCAAAAAAAAATTGTTGGGCGCATCTTTCCAAAATAAACACAGTTCAGCTCATTGTGTACTCCATCTTTATTGTAATTGATACAAAAAAGGCACACAACTTGATTTTGTGTCATGTATGATTGTATTTGAGATAAAATAAATAGAAATACAATTTTGTATTAAAAAACTGATGTATTTGATAGAAAATTTTACATACTTCAGCACAATTTGTCCCCATCTCTATTGTACTTGATACAAAAAAAGACACATAACCCGATTTTATATCATTTGAGTCAAAATAAACAGAAACACAATATTGTATCAATTAATATAGATGATACAACATTTTACATATATCAACTACGATATCACCATTGGTGTATTCGATACAAAACATATAAAAAAAATACATAATCTAATATTGTATCGTGCACTGTTGTATTTTGATACAAAATTACATAGAAATTAATATTATATCATGCATTGTTGTATTTGATACAAAATTGCACAAAATTCAATATTGTATCATGCACTATTGAATTTGATATAAAATTACACAGAATTCCAACATTGCATCAATCATTGATTTGCTCTTTTGAATAAACAAATCCTATAATTCACTCACTTTTGTGGTGAATTGAACATCGTAAACTCCAATTTTCGAGTGTTTCTCTTCCAATTTTGATACCAAATAAGCACTTTCGTCAACAAAAATTATGTGCCCTTTGTGATTCACTATTAAAAATATAAATAATTCATTATTACTTCATTCACTACTGTATTTAATACAACATAGAGACGGTCTAAATTTGTTTACAAAATTAAAAAAAATGAAGAAGACGAATACAAAATTAAAAAGAAAAGACGGAGAAGAAGAATACAAAATCAAAAAGAAGAAGAAGATGGAGGAAACAAAGGTGCTGCAAAACAAGTTGAAATTGATTGGCAGGAAAGAGAACAAAATTAAAATTCAAAAATAATAAGTAATTGTAGTGATTTTAGGAGATAAAATAGAAAGATATTGGGGAGTGAAAAGGAAGAGAAAATCTTTTATTTTAGGGATTAAAATTTATGTATCCGGCTGAATTGATGTTTAGAGAAAAAAAAAAGATTTTTGAAATATTTTGAAACAGTTGGGAATAATAGTAAATAGGGTATATAAGGAAGTGTAGTTAGGTAATTATTTCTTTAAAAAATTGTTGTTTAGATTATTTTTTTGTTACTCTTTTTTTAAAAAAATATTTTCTAATTAATTTACTTTTTTGTTGAAAAAATAAATATTTATATCATTTTATTACATTTTATTTATTTTTGTATTTATTAAGTTGAGAATATATGATAGTCGAATAAATATCGATACTTTATATAATTTGATACATGATTATACACATTTATTCAATATTGATATAGTACATATACACTACATAATTATTTGCACATTATATATACATGTTTATATACCATTTTCTGCGATATTGATACATGTTTATACATAATTTATACAATATTGATACATTACATATACACTATATTACTATTTATACAATATTGATATATTACATATACACTACATAACTATTTATACAAATATCGATACATTACATAATATATATACATGTTCATATACCATTTATACAATACTCGTACATGTTTATGCATTATTTATACAACATTGATACATTACATGTACACTATGTAACTTCTAGTTATTAAAAAAAATAGTTATTTTGCCACGATCAATTTATAGTTAATAAAAAAATTTATGGCTAATAAAAAAAAATTATTTAGCCACAATTTAATCATGGCTAAATAAGCGAATTTGGCTACATTTTATCTTATTATTTTTTTGGCTATATTTTTTTTACAAACTAATAACTTTTTGGTAAATATTTTAAAATTGAGATGGTTTTTTAATTGAGTTAAGTTCAAAAATGCCCCCCATAAGGGATGATCTTGATATTTTGCTCCTCATAAAAAATGTCCCTATTCCTTGGACAAAATTACCCTCCATATCTAACAAAACAAAGGAAGAGTATATTCTGAAAAGTAAATGGAACTAAAAAAGTTATATTCCCCCCCCCCCCCCCCTCTCTCCTTATTTCTCACTTTTTTCCTTACGTTTTTTTGCCTTCTTTTTGTTTTCTTTTATTTTTTGTTAGTATTTTGTTTCTTTTCCTTATTTCTTTCTTTTTTTCTCTTGTGTTTTTTCTTCTATTTTTTTTCTTTCTTTCTATTTTTTCTTTTTTTTTCTTATGTTTATTTTTTGTTTTTTTTTTTTTTAAATTATGGAATTATAAACAATATTTATTTTAAATAAAATAATTTCTAAATTCAAATGTCAAGATTCAAGATAAATTTTTTTATATTATTTTGTATTTATTTTAAATAAAATGATTTCTAAATTCAAATGTCAAGATTCAAGATAAATTTTTTTCATATTTATTGTTTTAAATATATATGGTTTGAAATTTCACGAGATACTCTATGATTCTTATTTTAGAGGCAATATTTGACATAAAAACTTTTAAAGAATAAGTTGCATCCCATGGACAAGAGTTGACACACTTTTTTTGTATTTTGATTTATGAGATACTCTATAACTCTTGTGTTAGAGACAAAACTTAAATCAAGATCCTATGGGCAAGACTTGACACTATTACATGGTCTATAACTCTTGCCTGTAGGCCCAAGGACTTTCAAACAACAAGTTAAGACCCAAGGGCAAAGTTTGACACTATCACATTATGTCTTGATTTATTAGATGTTCTATAACTTTTGTCTTAAAGGTAAGACTTAGATCTAGAACTTAACAACTTAAGTCCATAGGCAAGACTTGACAACTACATTGTGTTATGATTTATCACATATATAACTTTTGTCTCTTAGTCCAAGGACTTCAAAACAACAAGTTAAGCCCCATGGGCAAGACTTGACATGGCAGATTTTATTTTGATTTATGAGGTACTCCATAACTATTGTCCTAGAGGTTAGACTTGTTAGTCCAAGAACTTCTAAACAACAAGTCAAGCCTCATGGGCAAGATTTGACATTACCACATTACGTATTGATTTATGGGATATTTTATAATTCTTGCCTTAAAGGCAAGATATAGACCAAGAATTTCACAAGTTACGCCCCATGGACAAGACTTGATACTACTTAATTGTATCTTGATTTATCATACGCTCTATAACTCTTGCCTCGTAGCTCAAGGACTTCAAAACAACATGTTAAGTCCCATAGCCAAAACTTGATGATATCACATAGTGTTTTAATTTATGAGATACTCTATAACTATTTCCCTAGTGGTAAGACTTGTTAGTCCTAGGACTTCCAAATAACAAGTTAAGCCCAGGTAGGACTTAACACTGTTACATTATGTATTGATTTATGAGATGTTGTATAACTCTTGCCTTAGAGGCAAGACATAAACCAAGAACTTTAAAAGTTACACCCCATGGAGAGACTTGACACTACTACACTGAGTCTTGATTTATCATATATATATAACTCTTGCCTCTTAACTCAAGGACTTTGAATAACAAGTTAAAACTCTATGGGCAAGACTTGACAATATAATATTGTGTTTTGTTTTATGAGATACTCTATAACTATTTCCCTAAAGGTAAGACTTGTTAGTCCAAGAACTTCCAAACAACAACTTAAGTCCATGATGGACAAGACTTGACACTATCACATTATATATTAATTTATGCAATGCTCTATAACTCTTGCCTTAGAGGCAAGACTTAGACCAAGAACTTCATCCATAGGCGAGATTTGAGACTTTTACATTGTGTCTTGATTCATCATATATATATAACTCTTCCCTCTTAGCCCAAAGACTTCAAAACAACAAGTTAAACCCCATGGAAAAGACTTAACAATATCATTTTTTGTTTTGATTTATGAGATACTTTATAATTAAAAAGTAACACATACCTCATGGGCAATGTTTACACTATTTCACTATTCCTAACTTATGAGATATTTTATAAGTCTTATTTTAGAGGCAAGATTTAGACCAAACACTTCAAAATGACAAGTTACTATCTATGAGTAGAAATTGATATTACCACATTATGTCTTGATTTATGATGTACTCTATTTTTTTGTCTTGGAGGTAAAACTTAGCCCCCAAATACTTTCAAATAACAAGTTGCATCTCATGACAATAATTTCCTCAATTTTCACGAAGTGTAACTTATGAGAAACATAATATCTTGTCTTAGAAGCAAAATTTAACTTGGTGATTTAATAGAATGGAAAAAAGATTTAAACAAAAAATAGAAATAGACAAACAGAAAAAACAAAAAACAAAAAACAAGAGAAGAAAAAAAAAATAACTAAAAAGAAAGAAAGAGAAAAAAATACAAATTAAGAAAAAAAGTGTCACGACCCAAAAATGGGCGTGATGATACTCGTCTTATCCCCACCAAGACAAGTCAGCCAAAAATCTAATTACAACGACAAAGTATGGAAGAAACAATATAAATAAAGGTTTAACTACGGATAATAAGTCAACTTAATTAAAAATCCCAAAAACCTGGTTGTCACATGCACAAGCCTCTTAATGTATTATAATAGATTTGAAAGAAAACACAAGTCTCAAATGATATTGTCTATAAAGTAGAACAAAATCATAAATAGGAGTGAGAGTTCGCTGGGATGACAAACAACTACCTCACACCATCTCCACAAGAAGCCTCGGACTACGAAGAATAGAGAGGGTGTCACGAAGATCCCGACTCGTAACCTACAAAAATGTAGTAGCAAGGGGTGAGTACCAAACACACGGTACCCAGCAAGTGAACTACTAAACACAAAATCAAGTAATATAGAATACAAGTACTCCTACACTCCGATCGAACCTGCATAAAGCCAGCCCTACCTAACAACTCACAATTTACATATCGTATAGCTCAATAATATCACACCAACAATTATAGATCAACCACACAAGGGATCAAGTACGTCCACCATAAGTTTCACAAAAGGCACTCACAAGTTTATAAATGATGAGTATGTGCAATGCAATGCAATATAATAATGTCAGGTATAATGATGAATGTCTGACCTAGTGGTACACACCCGCTGTCTCTCAGTCCAGGACCAATGGAGGACTTTTAGTCCATGCATCCATCGCGACGTGAGACACGATCTTCATTACATAGTATCCGTCACAGTGTGTGACACGACCCTCAAATTATAGTATCTGTCGCAACGTGTGACACGTCCCTCGAATTGGTACATCCTTTTGAATTATTATTCTTTCTCAGTTCACATAATACTTGTCACAATTATCAATGCAAATAGGCATGTTTACACCATAATGAGAAGATGACTAATTCTACTACAATGCACAATTCACAATAACATAATCTTGATACCACATCAACATTAACTCAATAATTCAAAATCATTCTCAATACCTCACACAAAAAAACACGAGATTTTATATACTTAACAAAGGTTAAAAAATTCACTTGCCTTAGTCGAATAGCGGTCAGTCAAATACTTGAGCCTTCCCCTTTCGAATACAATCCTTAGCACAATGATCTAATCAAATAAGAGTTCACAATAAGATTTTCAAACTAAAAATACCCAAATCTATAGTCAAGTCCTAAATATCAAGTCTAGGATTAGGTCTTAATTCCTCTAAGTAACATAATCTTAAATATATTATTCATGGATTTATAATTAGAACCGTTGTTCAATCTTTCATTCTAATGATTATTTGTATAATACAAACCTCCAATATTAATATCAAGATATATGCATATACATACACATCCGAAGACGTATACATCAGAAACCTACACATCTAAACTAAGAACCAAAAGCACTGATAGTGTGCAGACGAGGGAAAAAGCGAAAAAGAAATACTTGAGTTACTTCTTAATTCCAAATAGCTTTTCCAAAATAAAATTTATCCACTGGTGAATCCCAATGAACATTTAATGTTGCTTGTCAATAGAATTCATACCTTGTCCCCCTAATTTTCTCAAAAAACGTGTAAAATATTCTTTTGATTTTCATTCCCTTTGCAACTTAATAGAATATAATACTAGTATGTAATTTACATGGCATGTACTCTTAATCCTACACCTTAGTGTGACAATGTAAAATTGAGAATCTCACCTGCAGTGACGACATCCTTCGAGTTACTGAGGTACGTGCTTCTCTTTTCTTTTATTTTTTTTCTTTTAACTAATTAGTAAAAGTGATATATATATTACCCTAATTTATTTTAAAATATATGTACTAAGTGATACAGGATTTTAAATAAATTAATATTTAACCCACCACTTATATTAATTATTCAAATTTATTCACAAATTAAATAGTCTTAGTTATTGAATAGTCCAGAGTGCCCATAAATTTTTTTATGAGAAGAATATTTTATAAAAGTAAGAGGACTAATCATCTAAATGACTTAACAGGTCATTACATTATCCACCACTAAAAACCATATTCGTCCTCGAACATATAGTAAAAGAAAATACCTGAAGCTTCGAAAAGATGAGGATATTTAGCACGTATGTCAGACTCCGTCTCCCAAGTCGCCTCTCTAACTAGACGGTTCTTCCATTGGACCTTCACGGAAACAAGCTCTTTGTTTCTAAGCTTCCGAACCTGTCTATCCAAAAATTGCTATATGCTCCTCCTCAAATGACAAGTTTGGCTCTAACTCTACTGAATCAAGTGAAAGTACATAAGACTCGTCTGACACATATTTTCAAAGCATGGAGATATGAAAACAGGGTGTATAGAGGATAAACTAGGTGGCAAGGCTAGTCTATAGGTCACCTCTCCAATTCGCTCTAAAATCTCAAATGAGCCAATGAATCAAGAGCTAAGCTTGCCTTTCTTCCCAAATCGCTTCACACCCTTCATGGGTGACACTCTGAGCCAAACGTGATCGCCCTCCATAGACTCAAGGGCTCGAACTCCCCTATCTGCATAACTCTTTTACCAACTTTGAGCCATTAATAGTCTACCCTGAATCATATGAACCTGCTCCAAGACGTCTCTAAGAAAGTCTGCATCTAACGAATTCATCTCAACTGAATCAAACCAACCAATTGGAGATCTACACCGTCTACCATACAAAGCCTCAAATGGAGTCATCTGAATGCTGGAGTGATAACTATTATTGTAGGCAAACTCTACTAAGGGCAAGTGCTGATCCCAATGGGAACCAAAATCAATCACGCATGCTCGAAACATGTCCTCCAACACCTGAATCGTCCACTCAGACTGTCCGTCTGTCTGAGGATAAAAGACTGAACTCATATCCAGCTGAGTACCTAGACCATGCTGCAAGGCTCTCCAAAAATGTGAAGTTAAGAGTGAACCTCAATCAGAAATAATGGAAACAAGCATACCATGTAACCTAACTATCTGACTTATGTAAAGCTCAACCAACTTCTCTGTTGTATACTTAACCTTGAAAGGAATAAAATGGGCAGAATTAGTCAATCGATCCACAACTACCCAGATAGAGTCATAACCACCCACAGTAGTGGGCAAACCCACCACAAAATCCATGGTGATCCGTTTCCACTTCCATGTAGGAATGGGCATCCTCTGAAACTAACCTCCAGGCCGTTGGTGCTCACACTTAAACTACTGACAAGTCAAACACTTGGACACAAAATCTGAGATGTCATTTTTCATGCCACACCACCAGTAATGCTAACTCAGGTCATGATACATCTTTGTCGCCCCTGAGTGAATAGAATAACGAGTACAATGAGTCTCCTTAAGAATTAATCTAATCAAGTCACCCACCTTAGGCACATAAACTCGACCTCCAATTCTCAAAACACCATCAGGATCAAGTATTACTTTCTTAGCCTCCCCTCTGGTCACTTTGTCTCTGATGAGACACAACTTCTCGTCCTCAAACTGGCGCTCACGAATCTGGTTCATCAAGGAAGAATGAGCCTCAATTAAAGTAAGTACACCACCCTCATCGAAAAGCTCTAACCTGACTAGGCCATTAGCTAGACGCTGAACATCCTTGGCCAAAGGTTGCTCCTCAACTCGTATGGCAGCTAGACTCCCCATGCTGGAAGTCTTTCTACTCAAGGCGTCGGCCACCACGTTAGCCTTGCCCGGATTATATAAGATAGTCAAGTCGTAGTCCTTTAGCAACTCAATCCACCTACGCTGCCTCAAGTTCAGATCCTTCTGACTGAGTATATGTTGAAGACTCCTATGATCAGTGAAGACCTCACAATGTACACCGTACAAGTAATGACACCACAACTTAAGCACAAAAACCACAGCTGCTAGCTCTAAGTCATGGATAGGATAGTTCTTCTCATGAACCTTCAATTGTCTAGAAGCATAGCCAATCACTTTCCCTTTTTGCATCAACACACCACCTAAACCAACTCCCGAAGCATCACAATATACTGTAAAGTCCACACCTGCCTCAGGTAGTGTTAGAATGGGAGCTGAAATCAACAAAGTATTGAGCTTTTGGAAGCTCGCCTCACACTCATCAGACTAATGGAAGGCTACATTCTTCTGAGTTAATCTGGTCAATAGAGCTACAACGGAAGAAAAACCTTGGATAAACCGCTAGTAATACCTAGCTAACCCCATAAAACTACGAATCTCAGTAACTAAAGTAGGCCTGATCCAACCTCTAACTGCCTCAACCATAGCTGGATCTACTCTAATCCCCTCTTTGGACACCACATGCCCCAAAAATACCATCGAATTAAACCGGAACTCACACTTAGAGAATTTTTCATATAACTTTTCCTCCCTCAACCTCTGAAGTACTATTCGTAAGTGACGAACATGATCAACCTCAGTCTTGGAATATACAAAGATATCATCAATAAATACTATCACAAAGGAATCCAAGTATGGATGGAACACTTTGTTCATCAACTCCATGAACGTTGCAGGGGCATTAGTCAACCCAAAGGACATCACCAAAAACTCATAGTGGCCATAACGAGTTCAAAAATTGTCTTAGGGATATCTGATGCTCTAATCTTCAACTGATGATAACCAGACCTCAACTCAATTTTAGAGAAAAAAGTCACTCCCTGAAGCTGATCGAACAAGTCATCAATACAAGGAAGAGGATATTTGTTCTTGACAGTCACTTTGTTCAGCTGCCTGTAATCAATACACATCCTCATAGACTCATCTTTTTTCTTTACAAACACGACCGGAGCACCCCAAGGTGACACGCTAGGACGAATAAACCCTTTGCTTAATAAATCTTGAAGTTGCTCCATTAATTCTTTCAACTCAGCTGGAGCCATTCGATATGGAGGGATGAGATGGGCTTAGTGCTCGGATCTAGATCAATCGAAAAGCTAATATATCTATCGGGAGGAATACCTGGAAGGTCAGTACGGAACACATTGACAAACTTTTGAACCACAGGAATGGACTCCATAAAAGGTGGTTCAACATTAGTATCCCGAATAAAAGCCAAGTAAGACAAGCACCCCTATCAATCAATTTCTGAGCATGGATGTAAGAGATAACTTTACTAGGATAAAAACCACTAGTACCCTTCTACTCAATTCTCGCTACCCCGGACATGGCTATGGTCACGGTCTTAGCATAACAGTCAAGAATAGCATGATATGGAGAAAGTGAATCCATCCCTAAGATAACATCAAAATCTACCATCTCCATAATAATCATATCTACCCAAGTATCATACCCAGCCAGAGAAACAGGACAGGATCGATACACTTGATCCACCACTAAAGGCTCACCTACTGGTGTAGAAACATGAATGGGTACAGGCATACGATCACACAACAAGTTGAATCTAGATGAAAAGTAGGAGGACACATAGAAGTAGGTCGATCCAGGATCAAATAATACAGATGTAGATTGATGACAAATTAGGATAATACCTGTGATAATTGCATCAGAAGCCTCTGCCTCGGGCCTCCCTGGAAATGCATAATACTGTGATCCTCTACCACCACTTATCTGAGTAATGTCTCTACCCCCACTCTAGGGAACCATGGCACCACTCGCCCCTCTGCCTGAAGTACAACTACCTCTATCTGTCTGAGCTCTGCCTCACCCCCTATATGGTAGTGCTGGTGGTCTTGTCTGAATTGAAGAATTGGAATGGAGACCTCCTTGTCCCTTTAATGAGAGACACTGTCGTATCATATGATCGGGATCTCTACAACCATACAAGTCATGACCCGTACAATAAGATCGACTATGTGTGACCCCCCTCAGATATTGATAATGATGCATGAAATGGTCCTCGATGCTGGAATGAGTCGCTCCCTCTATAGGACCTTCTACCTCCAGATGAGATTCCAAAAAATTGGTCGAATGTACGGGCCCTCTTGGGGTCCCCAAACTCTTCTCTCTGCATCAGCTCTACCTCCTTAGCCACACTCACAACAGACTGAAAGGAAGCTCCATCTCTGGATACTCTAAACACTGTCTGTCAAATGAAATAGGTCAGTCCTCTCACAAACCTACGAATTTTCTCTGTCTTATCTGGAATAATGGTTGTAACATGTCTAGATAACTGATAGAAATGGGTCTCATACTCGGTGACTGATAAGCCATCCTGTCTCAGAATCTCAAACCTCAAGCGACTTTCCTCCCTCACGCTCCAATGGATAAACTGGTCATAGAAAGCACTAGAGAACATCTCCCAAGACATTGTGGGAGATCCCACTGGCAAAGATCCTGATTATGTCCTCCACTATTCTCTGGCTGACCCACGAAGCTGAAGAGTAACATATCGGACCCCGTGTGACTCAATTAAGTCGACAGTATCTAACAACTCTCTACAAGTAGTCAGAAACTCATGAGCATCCTCTGTCCTCCCACCCTGAAATTGAGATGGGTTCATCCTCCTAAACCTCTCATAGCGGCGCTGCTCATCCTCAGTCAATGTAACCAATGGCCCACCCCGAACCTCAACAACTAGTGTAGGATCAATCTCAACTCTAGGACCCAATGGTGGTTGCTCCACCGGATCGCGAGCTATGGGAGCTTGATACTGATCTAGAGTTTGAGCTCCTCCTATGGTCTGAGAACCACCTGCAATGCCTATCGTGTTACCACTAGGAGCAAAACTCTCAAGTATATTTAGCACCCTCAATAAAGTATCCTGCAGCAGAGGTGAGGCTACGTGCTCTGAAGGCACCTAGTCCTCACCAACCTCCATTTGTGGCTCTGGAGAAGCCCCTCTAGCCTGTCCTCTAACTGGTGCCACTCCATGAGTACGACCTCTAGTTTGACCCCTTCCCCTACCTCGAACTGGGTCATCAACAATTATCTCGGGAGCTGCCTCACCTCTACCATCGGTAACAGTAGCTCTAGTGCTTGCCATCTGTCAAAAAACATGGGTACAACTCAGTACTAACGAAGATAACCACACACGATAAGAGAGAATAAATAAATAAAAATTTCCTAACAGTCTTCATAGCCTCTGAAAGATAAGTACAGACGTCTCTGTATCGATCCTTGAGACTCTACTTAGACTCGGCTTATATGCACGTGAGACCTATGTACCTGGGGCTCTGATACCAACTGTCATGACCCAAAAATGGGCGTGATGACACTCGTCTTATCCCCACCAAGACAAGTCAGTCAAAAATTCAATTACAACGACAAAGTGAGAAAGAAATAATAAAATTAAAGGTTTAACTACGGATAATAAGTCAACTTAATTAAAAATCCCCAAAAGTTGGTTGTCACATGCACAAGTCTCTTAATGTATTATAATAGATTTGAAAGAAAACACAAGTCTCAAATGATATTGTCTCTAAAGTAGAACAAAATCATAAATAGGAGTGAGAGTTCACTGGGATGGCAAACAACTACCTCACACAATCTCCAGAAGAAGCCTCAGACTAGAAAGAATAGAGAGGGTTTCACGAAGATCCGGACTCGCTAAAAATTAATGATATTTTAATAAGTTCCTTTTACATATTTGTCAGGAAAAAAATATACGCTTAAAACAGATAATTATTACATCTAAAACATACAAATATTTTACAAATTTAATAAAAACAAAAGCATAGTTGAAATGACTTGTGCACTCCAAAAAAAAATACACAAGTTTTTTTTTTAATATTTATGTGAAAAAAATAACTAAAATTTTAATTAAGTAATGTAAATTTGGATTAAAAAATACTAATAAAAGATATATAGTTGAAAAAAATAATTTTTTTACCTAAAGAAAAAGAAATTGAATAATGAAAAACAAAGAGTAATACAATCAATATAAATAAATCATTATGTTAATTACGTGACAATTTATAGTTGAAAAATATCCTATTTGAAAGTTGAGTTTTTTATTTCTTCCCTCCCGTGCATCTAAAAAAGAATGTGAATACACTCTTTGTCAAATCAATATATAAAAGGGTTGAAGCTGTCAAATTACTGTCACAATTCAAACTCGCATGTTATGGTACTTACCTTGATATATTAAGACAAGTTAATTTAAGACTCAATTACACAGGTAAAAGCAGGAATTAAAGCAAAAGTAACAACTCAAATAAACTGATAACTAAATCAGAATGCTTAACACCCCAAAATCTGGTGCACGTGTACAAATCTTTAAGTTTACATTGAATTTGAAAGAAATATATGCCTTAATGTCTTTGCTTCACAAATAGAACAAGAACATAATAAAGGGACATGAGAGTCCGCTAAAATGACAAGCAATTACCTCTCAAGTCTCCACAAAAAAGCCTCTAACTGAAAAAGGAAGAAGACAACCAATAGGGTTCGAGCTCATAACCTACATAAGTGTAGAAGTAAAGGGTGGGTACCAAACGACACAATATCCAGAAAACAATCCTATTCACCCTAAGTAAAGCTATACATAACTCATGTGCTCCATCACATACTATTCGAATCTCCATAACCACAACGTACATGAGATAATCAACCTAACCTAACAAATAGTAATATAGAGCAGGAAATAACCAATAAAAAACTCAACATATAATAATCATCAATCAAATTCATCCACAACAAGAGCAGAATCCAAGTATACAATCAACAAGAATCAATCATGGATGATGAAGTGTAATGCAATACAAATATCATATAAAGAGTGATATATATCTTTCCTAACGATATACATCCATTGAAATTTAGTTCATGATGCATGGAGAACATATCTGCCTATGTAACCTACCATGGAACATGTTGCTCGATCCCTCATATAGTACTGCTACAGAGTGTGTGACCTAACTCTTCATATAAAATTTGCAATGGAGTGTGTGGTCCAACCCCTCATATAGTACCTATCACAAAGTATATGGCCCGACTCCTATTTCTCATAAAGGATTTCATCATATTAATGTATGAAACTGATGCAAGTATATCAAGTTCATATGTATGAATGTGAAGATGATAGTTATCAATATCAAATCACAATCCATATCGATATAGCCATGTTCGTCATCAATAAGAGATCAAACAAGTGGCTCAGATAATCCACAACACAGTACACATGATTATATTATCACATTGCATTTTTAATTCCCTTTTTGTTCATCATTAAAAAATCATTTAACATAAGTGTGTATATATAATATCAACCGTTCACCAAGTCTAATTACTCCCCAATACACAATAAGAAAATACAAGTTCTATATACTTAATAAAGGATCAAGAAGTCTACTTTCCTCAATTTAAATCAATCACTACTCTGAAACTTGAGTCTTTCCTTTTCAACGAGCCTCCAAATCAACAAAATCTATTTAAATATGAAATCAAAATAATATTCAAATATGAAGTTAAAAAAAAATATATATAAGAATAATGACATCCAATTACTTTTAAAGATCGCTCTAAAAATTCATTTCCAAGAAAGAGTTAAATTTAATATTTAATAAATAAATACGTTATTCAAAGTATTTAAAAATCAATGGTAAAAATTATTTCAAAAAATAAAATTAAAATCAGTCCATAATAATTAATTTATCAAAAGTTCATATTCTTGAGAAGTTCATAAATTGAAGTTCAAAATCAAAGAATTAAAGGTTAAAATCATGAAATAATTAGTGGAAGATGAAGATTCGAAGTCAAAATCACTTATCCAATGAATTTGTCTAGAAAGATCTCTTTTAAAATCGTTACCCAAGATTTCTCAAAGGTTAAAAATAAAAATTATAGAAAAAACCTTGATTTTAGAAAATTAAAGAACTACCAGATAACTACTCTTTGTGATCGCGGCCTAAAGCCCGCGAATGTGGAGATTAGTACTCAGGACCCATTGTGAACATGGGACCTCCTCCGTGATCGCGAAGGTTAATACCCTTGACTTGGTGAATACGGAGGTCTCCACACATAAACCTTCGCGATCACTGTTACTAACTTCACAAACACGGAGAAAAAGTATCAGACACCAGAAATCAACTAGACACAAAATCTTTGAAAGAATACTCAAGACTCATCCAAAATTTCATAAACACAAATCAAATATACTACTCTACTAAACTTCAATGTTCTAGGCTCAATGAAATCGTCAAGAACACAGATTCAAGGTTTTCTTGACCCAAAATTCATTTCGTCACAACTAAACTAATTTAAGACTAAAAAGGATTAAAATACTCTCAAAACTTTAAAAAATCAAATCTATGTCAAAAATTACCTCCTGAATTCAACGAAATCATCAAAATTCATTTCGGATATCCGAATTTCAAGTATTGACCAAAGTCAACTCTTTATTCCAAAGTAACTTAAACTTCCTACTTACTACCTCAAATGCATGAAACAACTCTAAATCGGAAATCAACAATAATCCTAGACCAAATTTCACATTTTGAAGTAGTTGGAACCAATGGAATATCATTCCATGAGTCATAGCTTCGGTTGGTGCAAAAAAATCACTTTTGAACAACTTAAAGCCTTCAAAATTAAAAAACTTTTAAATTGTACAACTTTATTACAAAGCTCTAAAATCAAGCTCACGAACGAATTAAACATGACTCAAAACAACTATCGAGAGGGTAAAATGATAATTTTTTTAAAAATTTCCAAAAATGATCTTCATGATCACAACAATTACCTAGTTCAAAAAGATAACTAAATTAACATGAAATTTAGATTACATCAAAATAAAACTTGTCAAAAGATCAAAAAGTTTTTAATCTATTCAACATGGGTCTGTTTGAAAAGTGATATGGAAATTGAAATTGGTGAAATTATTAAGGTAGTAATTATCAACTTAGTGATTGCACAACCTGCTAAGTATAATGGCCTATTTTTTTGCCACAATATATTTACAGTATAATGACAGTGTACTATTTGGATGCACAAGTGCAATTATAAGACTATATTAAATTTTAAAAATAAAAGTTAATTATCTAAAATTAAAATTTATATTAGACAAATAAGGGCCTTTATAAGTGATATTAAATTAAATATTTAAGATATATAATCTTTTAAAAATATATTAATTAATAAACATATATTTTTAACTAATACATAAAAAATAATTAATTTTTATATTCTAAATTAGTATATTTTAATTAAATTAATAAAAAATTAAAAGTATAAAATATTGATGAACATCATGAAATGCATGCTTGACAAAAATATTAATATTATGATTGTTAATATTAAAGAAGAGGAAAATGTAAGACTATAATTTTATTCAACAATGAATTCTAATTTAATTTATAAATTAAAATACTATCAAAATTATGTTAATAAAAAATAAACTAAGAATAAATAAAATAATAATAAGAAAAATTGTATGAAATCACGTGAAGAAGTAAACGTCGAGAATGAGAAGGAAATTAAAGATAATAATAAATATTTTTAGAACATATTAGAATAATAAAATAATAGCAATAAAAAATAAATCAAAACAAAAAATTAAAAACAAAAACAATGTGAAGAGTTTTTTTTTAAACAAAAAAATCCATGTAGTTACATGGCCAATTCCTTACCCTTCCTTAGAAATTAAGGAGCATAATTATCTCTTCAATTACACGCAATTTCTCTGTTGCGAAATACTTCCTCTGTTGTGAAATACTTTATCCGTTCACTTTTAGTTGTCAAATTTTGACTTGATTGTCACCCCCCGGGAGGGTACCCTTGGTGTGTCCAGCACTCAGAGACCATTGCTAATCCCCAAGCGAACCACTTGACCTCATTGTTACATCTTACTCAACAACGAAAGAAAACAATCTAAGAAAAGACTATGAAGTAAATCTAATGACCAAGTCTTTATATAAAAAAAAGGAGTTTCCAATATACAAGAGTTAGAAAAGAAACAACACTCAACATCCTCTGCTCAATATCTATGAAGTCTCTATACTCATCTAGAAGGTTCCAAAATAAGTTTTGGGTTGCCTCAATAGAAATAACTCTAACTACTCAATATAAAAAGGAAAAAGACTCCTCTGGATAACAAGGAGGGCTCACCAAATTAGTTGAATGTAAATGGATTCTCAACGGTGCGCCTGTTGATGATCTCTAATACCTGTCGCTGCATCATCAAATGATGTAGTCTAAATGGACGCCAATACATTGAATTTACTAGAATATAAAATGACTGAAAAGGAAAGGACATAGTCAAAGATACTCAACTCAATTCAGTAACCATGCAAGTTTAAGAATAAAGTCATGCTTTGAAAATAACCTCAATAATATGTAACTCACACCAAATCATCCAATTTGAATAGTAAATAATGCTCCTAAAAGAAACTCTAGCATGAAACTTAGTCAAATCAGTTATGCAAATTAGGGAGTTTCTCTAACCAACATACTCTCCACCCCACCAAAATTGGTGATGTACAATGAAAGCGACGTTGTTGACACACTCATCCATTACTTGCCAAGGTAAGGACGTCACTCTACCTCTTGAATTCGTCATCCCCATTTATCTTTTTAGGACAGGAGTTGTCAGAGTTAACTACGCAACTATCCTACGCTGGTGACGTAGTTATAGAGTTTGAGTCACTCTTACTCTACCCAACTCGGTGCTCGATACTACTCCCAAAACATTCTCGTTAAAACTCATTCAAACTCATCTCAAACATCATCATCATCATCTTCCATCAATAAATATATTTTGGAATATTATTTACATCCTCATCAAATATTTACTCAAAACATCACTTAAACTCAATGCTCAATTTCATTCAAAACTCATCAAAATCCTTTCTCAACACATCAAGTGTTTTCTTTTAAAAACATGCTTCAAAAAATCCTTTCACATCTCATCAAGACTCTTTCTCAAATCATTATTTATGCTAAAAATTATGTTCATGCAGACTCAGTAAAATATGCTCAAAAATCATGTGTTTAGTATGCTCAATATGACCATCAATCTCAATTCGCAATAATGCATAAAATTAAATATAGTACTCAATTAGGATTCATGTGAATAAATACATGAACATGCATCCAAATTAAATACTCAACTCGTGAACATCATCAATACATTTTTTATGAACAAGGAACTCATTGAAACAATAGAAAACTCAAGAAAATTTCAATTCAAGAATCTAGGTTAAAACACAACTCGAACTCAACTTCAAAGA
The DNA here is from genome assembly GCA_038996855.1 of Solanum aculeatissimum. NCBI lineage: Eukaryota > Viridiplantae > Streptophyta > Magnoliopsida > Solanales > Solanaceae > Solanum > Solanum aculeatissimum. Next base: position 6,523 of record JBCEWC010002923.1, on the reverse strand, counting down.
ATCGACAAGTGGGGCGCATGAATGAACTCAATACAACGCTATGAATAGCCTTACATACCTGGGATGAAGAATGAAAAATCAAATAATGAAGTCCAACTTTGAATCTTTTGAACCCTAGCCTCCTCTTTTCTCCTCGGCCCTAGTTCTGAAGATGAATTGGAGTAAATGATTGGAAATTCACGCTTAAGAATTGATATAGAGTTGAAAATGATCTCAAAATGGCAAGGTTTTAGACTAGGATGGGAGGGAAAAGGACTAGAATTCCCTTGCTTTTAAAACTGATCATCAAGTACCATGACGTGGCAAGTCCGCACACGGACTTCTCGCACTTCAGTTTATTTTTTGACAGAAAACTTAAAACGCGTTGAGAAACCGTTTTTCTATAAAATAACACATAAATTGCATTTGTCAAATGCTTTTTATGTGTAATTTATGTAAATCACCCTTGTTCAGTGCGTTTTATGAAAAAAACTCAAAAATAAACTATTGTGGGATTGGGGACCTATCGCGTACCTTTCTGGTTTTGTTATTTTGCTCCGAAAATTTATCTTTTGATCTGATTGCTCTAAAATTCAACCTAGACCATTTTTCATATAATATTTTGTGTTGATCGTGTTTCCAATATTGAATTTTCCAAAAGAGTTTGGAAAAATGCGTTATGCAAGCGTCTCTCGTTTAGGGGTATTTTGGTAATTTTATGGGGTGTAACATTGACACATTTATTAAGAAAATAACTATTGGTATAACAAGTTTACCATTTTATTTCTATTAATTGATAAGGTTTCAAATTTTTCAAAGACATTAACTCAATGACAATAAATTGAGAATATGATAGGAAAAAATTTTGTCCTACCTTGATTTGTCAAAGACAATGACATGTAAAAGTGAAAATTAAATTAAATTTTTTTTTACAATTAAAAGTGAAACAGCGGGAATAATTAGTTAATTTATCAAATAGATCAAAGAGTGTTATTAAATCCAATTACGTCAAAATTTAATTACATTGTGGACTTAAGCCCGCTCCCCGATTCCTCCAAAGAAGGACGAACTGGTTACAACTATACACTAACATCTCGAAGATTGGTTTTGAGTTCAATTCAGCCTTTTTGAAAGGTCAATCAATCAAGATGGACCTGAATTGAATCATGACTATATAAGTTACTCTATACTTTAAGAGATTTAATATAGATGAAATTATGGACACTTACAACAAGGATAAATTAATGCAAATGTATAACAACAAAGGTGATAGTTGGATTAAAAATCAAAATGCTCCAAATTTTTCACGAATCATAAAACCTAGTCGTCTTACTTTGGTTGTCGATCCTTGATAGCTATGGCCATAGCCTCTATCGGTCAACCCCCCACTGGAGTTCATCACCACAGAGACCCAAAACCCAACTATGTTGTTGTCCTTAAATAGCCACGGCCTACTTGTAAGCCCATATCGATGAAACTCTTAGTATACCTCTATGGGTAGTCGTGTAATATGGAAGGAAGAGGAGGTGGATCAGATGATAGTGAATGATAATTTGTAGTTTATTATCATTGAAAAGTTTTCCTATGGTTGGCATGACATTCAGGATCTCAAGTGTATTATACCTAAATAGTGTGATCTAATGGGAGATTGTAATATAGGGGTCTTGAGCAGTAGACACATTTTAATAAAGGCCTCTAATATAGAGGATTAATTTAACCTACTTTCGAAGCTTGCATTTTACATCTCGTATAGGAATTGGACATGTATTATGCGCACTTTGAAATAGGATCCTCTCTTCAACCCTGAGATGGAGACTACGACAGTGATCGCGTAGATCTCATTTTTTGCCCTACCTTCTAACTTCCTTGATAAAGAGTCTATGTTCTCATTAGCAACAACAGTTGAAAAACCACTACAAGTAGATCTAGCTACAAATAATCAAATGAGACCAAACTGTGCTAGAGTCAAGGTGGAAGTGAATTTATTGAAGGAGTTCCCAAAGAGTATTAATGTTCGATTGAGAAGAAAATTTGGAGAGGTAGTGGAAAGATGGATTAACATTAATTATGATTATGTTTCTAAATACTGTAAGAATTACAAAATATAAGAGCATGATGAAAAACAATGCTATGTCAGACAGTAAGGAAGACAGAGAGAAAGATAAGAAAGATAGTTGCAATGATAAGGTGGGGTCAGAATAAAGGGAGAAACATAGATGAAGGAAATTTCAAGGAACAAAGAGGAAGGAGGGGCAATAAGCAGACTCAAAAATAGAACCCTAAAGGGGTTCAAAAATTGGTAGCACAGGTGGAGACCAATAATTAATTTGGTTCCCTAGAAACAATGGAGAAGAAATTAATGAGCATGATGATGCATCCTTGGACAATGCGAACAAAGTGATGACAACTAAGGATTGAGTTAAAGATAATTTTATGAATGACAAGAACAAGGGGATAATGAATTCTTATCCAGACAAGGTAGTGGTGTAGATAGGATCAATCCCTGAAGAAGCTAACAATGTTGGTGGAAACATGAATGAACAATCTCAGGAGCATGGTTCTTTGAGGGATGTTAGCAGTGCAAACAAGGAGAATGACATTTCAAAATTGAAGGACAATCAAGAGTCAGTGCATAATGAAGGTGAAGACTACCCTAGTAACTCTCTCAAGGTGGTTATGCCACCTGATATTGATATAATGAATGACCATATCATGCAGAGAAGAGAGGTTGAGGAGGATAAAAATATAGAGAAAAATATTGCTAATGCTGCCAAAGAACTCCCACAACATGTTGAGGGATTGCGAAGTGGAGCGAAAAGAAATCAAAACACAATTCCTCTTCAAGTTAAAATAAGAGCAGTAAGGATAAAAGTGGAAACAATTATCAATGATAGACAAACATATTTTTTGGAATATAAGATCTATCGAATCTTAGAAGACTTTTGAGAGATTGACAAATCTTTATAGAAGCCACAAATACTCATTAATAGCTTTTATAAACCATTCCAAGATGATAGTGAAATGGATTAATATACAAGGAGACTAGGTTTTAGGAATGCTTTGTGTAATTGTCCTTCTAAGATCTGGATTTTTTGGGTAGTTGCATAGGAAATTATAGGCATAATTGATTCTGTACAACAACTTACAATAACGTTTAATTGTAATCAGAGAACCTTTGTGGTGATTGTTGTATATACTAGGTGTAATGCATTGGAGAGACTGAAACTGTGGGAGGAAATCAATTGTATTGCAGATAGTAACTAGTGATCTTGGATCATAGGTCGGGACTTTAATGTTATTCTTAATGAAGATGAAAAGTTAGGAGGTCTTCCTTTCACTACTATGGAGGCACTGGATTTTGCTAGTTGTATTAGCTCATGTGTTCTATAGGAAATAAAATATAGGGGAAGTAACTTTATCTGGTGGAAAGAGAGAATAGAGGAAGGCTATATTTTAAAAGGTTGGACATGATTCTTGTCAATTAGGAGTTTTTAGATCTTTTTCCTACTTCGAAGTTTCACACCTAAATAGGCAAAGGTATGATCATGCATCCCTCCATATTAAGTGTAACTATCAAGAACAACCTACCCAAAAGCCTTTCAAATTCTTGAGTTTTTGGATAAAACATGATATGTTCAAATCAGTGGTGTAGGAAAATTGAAAAGTGAACTTTATTAGAGAGTCGTTTGTAGAATTTTATACCAAATTGAAGAAAGTAAAGGGTGCACTATCTAGATGGAGCAATACCACTTTTGGAAATATCTTCCAAAAAATTGCAACATTGGATGATGAGATAAAAGTCAAGGAGATTCAATTGGAAATAAATGTTATAGTAGAAAACAGGGAAGAGTTGAACAGGGTCAATGCTGAATTGAGGAAATTCCTACATCTTGAGGAGGAATTTTGGAAGCAGAAAAATGGTATGAGGTGGTTTACTGATGGGGATAGAAATACCAAAATATTTTTTCCTATGTTAATGGTAGAAGGAAAAAGTTGAGCAATGATGAGATTCATATAGTGGAGGGAGACATTATTAATTCAGGGGAGAATATTGGGGTTGAAGCTATTAGATATCTTGAGAATCAGTTCAAGGAGCACTCTTTTACTAATGACTATGATATGTTGAATTGTATTCCTCATGTTATATCCAAGTTTGATAATGAGGAGATAACAGAAATGCCTTCTAGGGAAGAGATTAAGAAGGTGGTTTTTGCTCTTAAAGGTGATAAATCTGGAGGTCCTGATGGTTTTTATGAATTTTTCTACCAACATTATTGGGACATAGTAGGGGAGGATCTTGAGAGAATGGTTAGAGCTTTTTACTGTGATTTTCAATTGCCTAGATTCATCACTCACACCAATTTTATTTTAATTTCTAAAAACGAGAAGGTGAAGCATCTAGAATACCTGAGACCTATTAGTCTGTGTAATTTTGTGAGCAATGTCTTTTCAATATTGATGTTGGAGAGACTGTCTAGAATAATCCCTAAGATCATCTCTAAAAATCAATATAGCTTTATTAAAGGTAGAAGCATTGTTGAAAATATTTTGTTGGCTTTAGAAAACCATTAGGGATATCAAAAGAATAAATAAGCATAACAATGAAGTGGTCAAGCTGGACATGACAAAGGCTTATGACAGAGTATCTTGGATATTTCTTACAAAGGTCCTTAGAAGATTTGACTTTTCTGCAGTGATAATTAATATGATTTGGAGACTTTTAAGCAACAATTGATATTCAATCTTGGTGAATGGACAAACTCATGGATTCTTTCAGTCTTCTAGAAAAGTGAAGCAAGGAGACTCATTATCTCTAATGCTTTTTATAATTGCAGTTGAAATTTTAACTAGGGGATTGAACAATCTTTTTCTTGACAAGGAGTATATTAGATATGGTCTACCTAAATGGAACCCTGAGATAAATCATCTAGCTTATGCTGATAATACCATCTTGTTTGATTTAGGGGATAGATACTCTATTGTTCAAATGATGAAGGTCATTGGTGAGTATGAAAGAGTGTCATGACAAATAGGTAACAAAAATAAAAGCTTCTTTTATGTTCATGATAATAGCCCTCTAGTTGTTACTCTCAAATTAAGGAAGCCAACTAGGATTAACATAGGTAATTTTCCTTTTACTTACGTAGGGTGTCTAGTGTCCTATGGGAGAAAAAATGCCTCAATGTTTGAGGAGCTCCTGAGGAAGATTTCTAAGAGAGTAAGGAGTTGGCAAAACAGATTCTTATCTTTTGGAGGCAGACAGGCTCTTATCAATCATGTGCTAGCATCAATCTCTATTTGCCTTCTCTTTGTGATGAATCCTCCAAAGAATGTTCTGGATCAGGTTTATTAAATCTTTGCTTCCTTTTTTTAGAGCAAAGCTGGGGGGAAACAAAGGAAAGCATTAGGTAAAATAGGAGGACCTTTGTTATTCTTATGGAGAGGGTGGACTGGAGTTAAAAATTTTACATGACACTTTTAAGGTATTATTTGCTAAGCTTTGATGAAAATTTAGAATATTTGTGGACTCTATGTGGAGTATCTACCTATGAAACAAATATTGCAAGAAGTTTTACCCTTCTATTGTTATTGTTATGAGTAGATGGGGTTCCTGTGTGTGGAAGAAAATGATTGAAATGAGAAATACAATGGAATATGACATCTGGTGGCAAATTAAATCTAGTGTAGTAAGCTTTTGGTTTGATAACTGGGTAAAGCTAGGTGCTTTATATTTTAATGAGGAACTTGGATGTGAGGTGAAATTAAAGGTAAGTGGATTCAATAAAGATGAATGTTAGGTTAAGGGAAAATTAAATGAAGTCTTAACTGATGATATGGTATATCATCTTGTTACCAACATCAACCCCTCACTTTAGGAAGATGATTCTGACTGCCCTCGGTGGATGTCTCAAGCTAATGGTCAATTCTTAACTAAATCAGCCTTTGATTGTCTTAGAATGAAGAAGGATTATATTTGGTGGATGGATGACATCTGGGTTAAAGGGATTCTTTTTAGAATCTATTTTTTTTAGTGGAGGGTATGGAAGAGGATAACAACCACTGAAGATAATCTTAAAAGGGTGAGAATTTGTATATCATCAAGGTGTTATTACTGTGATGCTGGAGGGGAGGAAACTATAGAACATCTATTTCTAACATCCCCCATAGCCTTAAAACTATGGAGGCAGTTTGTTGCTTCTACAGATATAAGTATGGAGGAAACTCATCTTCAGCAATAGATTACTAAATGGTGGGACATGAATGCCTCTAGGAAATGACAACCTATACTGAAAGATGCTCCTTTGGTAATACTATGGATGTTGTGGACAAGAAAGAATACCAGAAAACATGAAAAAGATATTTTCTATGAATCATTAGTATTTCAATGCCAACAACTGTTATACTATGTGATTAGATTGAGATTCCCATGGGTGAAGGTCTCAAAGGAATAGAGGGATATGGTTGCCACTAGAGGTGGCAAATGGGTGGATTGGATCGGATTTGGATGGATTGAATATGGATTGAGCTAAAATAGATTGGATCA
>JBCEWC010002922.1:0-32226 GCA_038996855.1 Solanum aculeatissimum | reverse complement strand
TTTCATAAACTGGACAAGTATTGTTGGACATCCTAAAATAGTATAGGGGCCAAGTAAAGATGGACGGAGGGAGTATAATACTAGTAATATTTTTCTTTATATATCAAAAAGGAATTACTACTTCTTCTGTACGTACTCCAATTATTGGATCAAACTCACATTCATGGCTTCATGATAGTTTTTCTCTACTAAAAGGACCACAAGCAGTCAACATCTTTTATTGCTAACATGTGTAAAGAGGAAAAAAAGAACTCTTTATTTTTTGTTTGGTTAACAACTCTTCAAATTATATAATCAATGATGATGGGTTACATCTTTATGTTAGACGTTTAATTCATTTTTGTTTTGTAAGTTTGTACCAAAATCATCCCAATAAATGGATATACAAAGCACATTTAAAATAATTTAATGGCGAAAATTATACGGCAAGTCCAATTGGTACATATAGAAAGACTTATTTATTAATTAATTTTACGTTCCTATCACAGTAGGTACTTTCTGTTTTTTCTCACATTTAAAAGGAATTATTTTTGTTGTATGTCATTCATCATGAAAAGAATACTTTTGAAACTAAAAAATGCACTACACATCACACACACACAAAAAAAAACCAATTGGTAGATATAGAAAAAATAATCTCGATGACAATAAAAATGGAATGTTTTCAAGAAATGAAAACTTCAATTTTTTTTGCCAGTACAAAGAGAAGTGATTTTGTTAACTACTATAATATCAAATAACATACTCGGTGAATATTCACAAGTAAAGTTCGGGAGAATTCGTGTATATGTAATTTTACTCATATTTTATGAAGATAAAAAGACTGTTTTCAATAAACTCTCGACTCAAGTAAAGTATATCAAAATATGTATAAGAGAAACATAATAGAAAAAAGACTAATATCAACAACATATAATCCTATACTTAAGAAAAAAAAAATGTAATACCAATAAAATTGAAGAATAAGAAAGTAAGAGAAAAATATTGGTAATATTAATAAGGAAAATTCGACAATGTACAATTATTTGCTAACCTTCTATTTTAATTGATCTCCATATCTTCATAAAAATCATGTTCTCGGTGTGATGCAAAAAATTATTTAAGAAAACTAGCTTGTGTGTATGTGGTGGGGGTAGGGGGCACAAGAAAAATTGTTTTCCACTTTAAAACATGACCTTGACTAAGCCTAAACACAGGAAAAGATGTGTTAGAAAACAATTTTCTAAAACCATATCCAAACATTCACAAAAAGGACAAGAAGAAAAAAACAAGTTGAATCAAAGTAACCATTTTCTAGTCTAATCACCATCAAAGTAAATATAATGTAATGGGTTAAGAGTAATCATTTTTTAAGAATGGAGTTTTAACTAAAGTACATAAAAGATTAAGGTCCACAAGAGAAACAAAGTTGAAACTTGATAGTCTTTTATCCCTTTTAAGAAAAAAACAATAGATGCCAAACATTAAATTTAATTTGTACAGACTACAGTATTTAACTTAAAATTTATAATTTTCCTTTGAAAAATAATTCAGCCAAATGTAGTTACACATGTCAAGAGATCAATATGTATTCCATCAATCTCTGTTCCTGTATTGATTCCCCTGTCTCTGAAACTAAACTGTCAAAGCATATATATATTCACATTCGACAAAAGTTTAAAAAGAAGAAAAAGACGATATGAATTGTGAAATTGTGCTAGAATTATTAATACATTCTCAACTAGAGTTCTCGAGCTCAATTCTTGAATATTAAAACCGTAGCTTTCAAATAAATCTTATAATAGATGATTCAAATTTAATCAAAAGATTCGATTCAAATACTGAGCACAAAGGAAAAAAAAAAAGAAAAGGAAAAGGGCATTCATGTCATACTAGTAAGTAGTAAAGTAAAAAAAACTGTTAGAAGTTATGCAAGAATCTGATCCCAATTTAATAAGTGATATTAATGGTCCATAGCCCTGACAAGGGACCGTTTGGTAAATTTGGTACTTCCTTTTTCATATTTCATGTGCCATAATTTTTTTAAGTTCTTCCTAAAAAGAAAATGTTATTTTTTTGTAATTGGAAACAATGTAATTTTAGTTTTTTCATATCAAATAAATATTTAAAAATTAATTTAGATCATAATTTTTAAAAATAAATATTGTATCAAATAAAATAATGTCACATAAAATGGGACACGGACTAATAAGAAATGTAACTTGGGCAGTTGGTAAGTCTCCTCTCACTTGTATTCCAAGTCCCTTGCCTGCAAAGTGTACCACTAGTAGTTAATATATTTGTGTATATATTTGTAGAGAGAGGAGAGAACAAAGCAAAAGATAAAAGAAAGGAACAAATTAGAAGTGAGAACAAGGCATTCTTTTTAGCCATCTTTTCTTATAGCTGTGTAGCTATAGGTCTCAATCTTCCTCAAAGTTTGTTCCAAGAATTCAAATTTGGGGATTGTAGCTTCTTTTTGCTTTGTGGGTGTTTTTGATTTTGTTCTGTTTTTGAGTTTTGCATATCGGTTTTTGATCAGAAAGGGTGTATAGTAGGTAGATTGGCTTGTAGAAATGTCTTTCAAGAACAGAGGAGCAGTAGAAGGGACCTCAAGAAGTGTTATTTCCCAAAAATGGACTCTTTTTCTTTGTATAGGTAGTTTTTGTGCTGGAATGTTCTTCACTGCCAGGTAAATTATTGAAATTTTTACATTTGATACTTTGTGAATTCAACCAATTTTTCATATATTTCTTTTTTCTTAATTCCTCCATTCTGAATCTGATGGGAAGAGTTTTTTTTGGTAATTTTGTTATTTCAACAGCTTTAGCTATTTTTGAAATATCTTGATATTTGAATGTTTGATGCTGTTCAATTGTTACTATTTCAAATTACTGAGTCTTCTGTCTGATTTTTCCCTGTTTTGAAAAATAAAATGGAAAAACAGGCATAGATAGATCTGCAATGGAGAAACTGTATATTTTAGGCCTCAAAATAACCTTTGATCAGTAGTTGTTTTGTCCCATCATTTAAGAATTAATGCAAGGTTCAGATTTTTGACAATGAAAATTTCAACTATATCTTTCTCTTCATCAATGACCCTCTGAACAAGTATGAATACATGTTTAATTGTTTTTAGAGTTAAATAATAAAATATGCTGAATGTCATATAGGAATAAGGATTTAGGTATTTTTGAGAAAAGGGAGCTGGACCATTACTCTTTTGATATTGTAAATATGATCTTTGTTTGTGGATATTAACTTTTGGAAAAATGATGCTATTCCACAATAACACAAGTATCTGTTGTTGCAGAATGTGGACGATTCCTGAAACAAAAGGCGGTATTACTAGAACAACTGGAGTAGAAGCTGAAAGACTGAACTTAGTTTCAGAAGGTTGCAATACAAAATTTGTGAGTATCTCCAAATTAACGGCTCAATCTTGTTTAGTCCCCTTACATCCGATATCTTAAGTTCTATCTTGTGCTGTTATAGTTACAGCAGAAAGATGTAAAACTGGTATCCAGAGATGTTTCCGGGGAAGTTTCTAAGACACATCATGCTCTTCAGTGAGTTCTGCTCAACTCTCTTTTAAGTTTTAAATGTAACTTGTTTTGAGATCTGATAATTACAGCCCTGAATGCTGAGTAATGACTGCACATCTTATACAGGACACTAGACAAAACGATTTCAAATTTGGAGATGGAATTGGCAGCTGCAAAGTCAGCTCAGGAGTCGATTCTTAATGGTGCTCCTATATCAGGAGACGTTGAGAAGGGTGATTCACCTAAAAAGAGAAAGTATTTTATGGTGGTGGGAATAAATACAGCATTTAGTAGCAGAAAAAGAAGGGATTCAGTTCGTGCTACATGGATGCCACAAGGTATGGACTGTTTCCGTGCCCTTTTTCACTCCTAGATTACGAACTCATCTTGCCGTGGCCATTACTTCTATCTGATATCTGACCTTGTTAAAAATATCCCACTTAGGTGAGAAAAGGAAGAAGCTGGAAGAAGAAAAAGGAATCATCATGCGCTTTGTCATTGGTCATGGGTAGGTGTTTGCATACTCATTTTGCTTCTGTTAATCAGAAGTTCAGCTATTCGTGTATTTCATTCATCCTGTTCTGCAGTTCAGTCAACTGTAACTTGTGTCTGAAGGTGTTGATTTAATTTTCTGTTGGGGGTGGTTACTATAACAGAGTTCCCATATAACTGGGATATTCATTTGATTTAGTTTTCTTATGGGTGGAAATTATATTCGAGCTTCATGTAATTGGAATCTCTTAAGTACATTTGATACTGGTCTGTTTATCTAGGATCTTTAAGGTACATCAGACAAATTCTTCTAAGGTGTATGAACCAGTATGCATGGGCCACCGATACTGCCTTAAGTTGCTCTGAAATTAGGCATATGCATATAGTGCAACATGTTGTCTTTTTCTGGACAAAGGCCCCTCTTTTAGTTCTAGAGCTTGAGTACTTTGAACTGAATTTCATTCCGTCCATTGGTCATTAGTTAAGAAGATGCAAATCTCTGCAGATTTATAAACAGCATGTACTTTTAATGTGCTACTAACAAAGCTATAACTTGTTGTACAGTGCCACATTAGGGGGTATACTAGACAGAGCTATTGAAGCCGAGGACAGAAAGCATGGTGATTTCTTGCGCTTGGTAATCCTCTATCTATACTTGGTTTAATATGCTAAGTTGAGTGGACCCAGTGCCGGAATCTCCAGAAATATTCTACTTTTGGAGAATCCGACAAGCACCCGTTATCTTTATTGAAGAGTCGAAGCAACATAGTCAATGTGTAGCTAGTTTATGACATTGTCTTCGTAAATAAAAGTTGGTACATCACTTTTCTGCCTTAAAACAGGATCATGTCGAGGGTTATCTAGAATTGTCTGCCAAGACGAAGACTTACTTTGCTACTGCTGTTAAGCTATGGGATGCAGAGTATTATGTCAAAGTTGATGATGATGTCCATGTAAATATAGGTAAGTGAATTTTTGACATTTTTTTCCACTTTGGCTATACTCTACTCATCTTATAGCATATCTTACTTTCCCCTAATAAATTAGCAGATAATTTTGTAGGAGTACGACATAATTTTTTTTAAAATTTACTATCTCGCTAGTGCAGATACAAATGGAACTAGTGTCTCCTGACTAGTTTGTTTTCTTTGCTATATCAAACTCATTTTGTATTTCTATTCTCAGGTACACTGGCAGAAACTCTGGCTAGGCACCGTAAGAAGCCTCGTGTGTACATTGGTTGCATGAAATCTGGCCCTGTGCTAGCTCAGAAGTAAGTTCTTTACTTTCTCAGTGTATTCAATAGTAATTTCCATTATTGTAGCGACTTAGTCTTTTTTATCAAACAGGGGAGTAAGATACCATGAACCAGAATATTGGAAATTCGGGGAGACGGGAAACAAGTATTTCCGTCATGCTACTGGCCAAATATATGCCATTTCAAAGGACTTGGCCTCCTACATATCAGTGAACCAGTTTAGTATTATTTTTTTTTCTTTATCTTTTTCTAAGTATTTGGACTGAAAACCATCCACATAGAATACTTCCCTTTTGTTTTGAAATTCTGATCATAATCTTTTTGAACGCTTGCAGGCATGTACTTCACAAGTATGCCAATGAGGATGTGTCACTGGGAGCTTGGTTCATTGGACTTGACGTACAACATATAGATGATCGCAGATTATGTTGTGGAACTCCACCAGGTAAAGGGTTTTCCTTTTTGAGTTCTACTGTCGAGATTTTATATTGAACTGCAAAAAATGAATTAAACTCTGGGATGTTATTGTGCACACATCTGACCTAGTTGATTCCAGCATGTTACAACTCATAAATCTATTCAGTTTCATGTCCCTATTGTCAAATTTTATACAAGGCATTACACTATTGCTGCAGATTGTGAATGGAAGGCTCAGGCAGGCAACGTCTGTGTTGCTTCATTTGATTGGACCTGCAGCGGGATATGCAGGTCCGTTGACAGGTTAAAGGAGGTCCACAGGCGGTGTGGGGAAGGGGAGAAGGCTTTATGGAAAGCTGCAATCTGAGCACATGCATTAATTTCTTCCAAACTCAGGAAGGAGATGGCATCGATGCTCTAAGTCAAAATTTCTCATTTTATTGCTAGAGAATACAGATATACATATGATATACACGAAGGGGGAAATGGGTTGAGAGAAAGATATAACAGGGAAGCGAGGGAGGGAACACTAAAGAAAGAGTACCGAGGTCCTAGTTGGGAAACGTTCTCCGTTTTTGTAGAGAAGAACGACTGCCAAACCGCTTGCATAAGAAGCAGGCAGTAGCTCTCACCACTCTTTTCTTGTGTTGCTACTAGGCTAAAATGTAAGTCAATAGTTCATTGGATTGTCAAAAATTCTTAATAAATGCGAGTCATTTTTTTGGTGGAACTTCTGCCCTTCCACCATCTTGTGTACTCTCTTTATTTGTTGAAATGTGGTGGAGACATTGCATTTCACTCCAATAATGCACCATAGTGAAATTGAGAAATGGTTACTTCCACCTTAGATCGATGTTCTAGAATTCAGAATCTATAAAGTTCAAATCTTGAATCACTACTCTTGTATTTCCAGCTTTCCCTGTTGTCATTGTTGCAACTTGGTAAAGCATATTTTTATAGTAGTTGAACAAGATACATTATGGAATGATATTTGCCAGTAATTCACTCAAAGTATATGTGGTAAGGGATCCATTTATCAAATAGTTAGGTGATATCTCAACTACTAACAAGTATTAGGAGAAGTTACAATTAATAGTACTCTTTTTTGCAGGTCTCTCTTAAATGTATTATATGACACATTTGTCAAATCAATGAGAATGATGTCTAAATTCTTTAACAATGGCATTCATTGCTAGAATGGAAATAGGGGAATTGGTAGCATCAATGAGAGGAAAATTTTTCTGATTTCTTCATGTGGACTAGGGGTGTTTAAATGAAATCGCAAGATTGAACAAAATCGACAGCTCGAGTCGAATCAATTTAATATGATATTAAATTTTAAAAATTTGATAATATTTGGATTGAGTTTCTTAATAATCAAAAAAAGTAAAAACCAAACTGATAAATATACACATATTTGTAAATTATAATTTTCTTATATATTGTAATACATATTATTCTCTCCGTTCTTTTTTAGTTATCATCGTGTATTTTTCGAGAGTCAATTTAACTAACTTTTTCAAAGCTACATTAGATTAAATTAATTTGATATTTTAAAATAAAAATTTATATATTCAAAATTTATACGAAAAGTACTATAAATTGCAATTTTCCCCCATATCAATGTAATAAAAAAAAATCTTAAAATGTTAGTCGAAGTTCATATTGTTCAACTCTCAAAGAAAGAAACTGTGACAACTAAAAAGGCGCGGAGAAAATATATATGTATATATATTGTATAGGTTTATAGATCGTATGAATATTCATTACATATGCTTTTGGGATAATTTCAAATCTATGCAATAAACTAATTAATTTACAACAAATATAATCATATTTTATTTACATAAAAATAGTCCCAAATCATAGAAAATATATATGACTATACAATATAACTTGTCAAAAGTCATAGAAAGTATATACTGACTATATAATGCATATTACTTATACAAATATACGCTGACGATACACTCAAAAATTAAATATAACTTAACTATACAAGAAATATACATCAACTATACATGCCTATACAATAAATGACTATTTTCATAATAATTATTTTGACCAAATGGCCATGTACTATAATTATCCCTATATTTTTTCAAATCTCTTCATATTTTTTGGGTTGGCTTTAAATTTGGGGCATACTTGTATAGACTGTTCTCATGCCTATTTTTTTCCTTGGCCCTACAGTGGAGCTTGCCCCCTGTCCTAGGTCTAGTGAGAAATCTTTTTCGGGAACTTATATATATATATTATATTTAGAAAAATATTTATTATTTATAGTAATATGATTTTAATACATATATAATTTATTTTTAATATATAATGTAGATTATTTATCAAAATATAAGTTTAATATATTTTAAGATATTTATAACATATTTTTATAATTTTAGTACACTTTTTATACATAGTGTAATTCATTTATATTAGATGCATAATTTATTTTTAATATTTAGTGTAGTTTTTTTAATCAAAATAAGTATAATACATTTTAATTCATTCATAACACATATATATTACATGTATAAGTCACTTTTGATATATAATGCAATTGCTATAAATGGTAAATATTTTTCAAATATAAAATATTTAAATAATAAATAAAAAATATATTTAAAAATAATAAATATTTTATAAAAAGAATTCAAAAAGGTAATTATTTCATCTTTTCGTGTGAAGGTAAATTTGGGCTCTCTTGGTCTTTTTGGGGTTACTTACACAACCCCAAGTCCATTTATAATCTTGCAACTAATAGTGACAACCTCTATTTAATCTACTTGATCAAATCCCAATAATTTTAAATGACAATAACAATGCATATAGTCACTAGCAAAGGTGATATTTTAGCGGTAATATTTATTATCATAAAATATTTAGCGGCAATTAAGTTAATATTATTAGAGCTAGAGTCACTAAAGTTTTTGACTATATTTACATAAAGTGTTAATTGTAAATATTTCTATTATATTATTTTTATTATATATAATATAGCGACAATTATATTATTAACGCAAAATTCTTTATTTGTTATGGTGTGTAATCCCACAAATGAAATACGTAAAAAATAGGATATACCTTCTACATTTGTAGATACAAAGATTCATTTCGATAATCGTTTAATTGGAGGTCCTTAATTGAAAAAATCAATTATTCATCGCAATCTAAATCCCCTCCCCCTTCCTCCCTCGAAAAAAAAACAACAAATTTTTCATTTTTTTTTTCACCTATCAAAATAATTTCTCAAATAGTCACTCGAATGAACGAAACCACCTTGTTTAGTCATTTATCTTTTCTTGTCATTGTCCAACATAGAGATTTTGGAAATGAAATCGAATAAATTACTTATTCAGTCCCCAAGGATTTGATAAAAGTTGCAAACTGGTCCCTTCTATTTAAAAGCCAAATGTTGTCATCAAACTCACAGAATAGAGGGGGCAAAAATAGCTAAGAACAAATGGATTTCACATGGTTTCTTTTAATGAAAAATGAAGAGGAAAAATATTACATATCCAAACATGTCCTTAGCTATTGATATGGGAGGACATGTCAATGAAAAAGGGAATTTTTCCCAATCATTTTCATGGTTTTACCCTTTCTATAGTTTCACAGAGCTCTTCCACTATAAGAATTTTATGCACAAAAGTTACATATGCTACAAATAGATATAATAGTTGATCCAAAATAGCAACATTGCATATATATGTTTGTGTTTTAATTTACATCCAATTGTTCATGGACATATAAAGCAGAACAAATCTTTATGTTATTTTGGTTAGGGCAAAAGAAGAGAGACAACAATAGCATGGACGAATTTATGTGTTAATTTTGGGTCACGGAAATCCGTGGTCATCCGACTAAAATCGGTATATTACGTGTATAATTCTTAAAGAATATATTAAATACTAGACAAAGAAACTCATTCTCAAAATGATAAGTTGATTTAAAGGTTTTGTATCAACATGAAGGTTGGGGATTCAATCCCAGCCAACAACATCATTTTGTCTTTTTATAAAAAATAAAGTACTGGTGCACCCATGTTCTCGAATTCCTAGATTCGCCTCTGAACAATAGTATGACAAAGTGTCGGAACTAAAGTGGAACCTCTACAATATTATGGTTTACTAAGCAAACATGACTCTTTAAGATGAGTAGATGAGCTATTGAAAGTAGCAACCACTCAAAAAACTATCTAGGTTATAGTGGGATGGTTGACATTTCTCTATTCTTAATCAGAAAGTCTGAGTTCGAAAACCTCATAATGAAAAAGATCTTGTTAAAAGTGTTGCCTTCAGAAAATAGGATTTATAATGTGCCAAATTCGAATTTAATTGAATTCTAATGTAAATACTGGACAACCAGTAAGAAGGAAAAAAAAGAAACCTCAGTAAGCTTGGTATAGTGAAACACAGAGAACTAGTCACCCTGCATTTTATATGTATCCTACAATTTGATGCTCCCTCCCTCCCAAAGTGTCACATTTGTCTGAGAGCAAATTTGACTAATTTTTGAAATTAAATTAGCAAAAATATTTAAAAATTATACGATAAATATTATAAGTTATAAAATATTAATTAAAACTCACATTATAAATCTCGAGGAGCAAAAAGCTACCTAACAATGCGGCTAAGGGAGTATTCAAAATGATTATTATGCTTAGTTTTAATGAGTAAACAGTAGAATTAATTGGTATATAAGTACAATGAACTTTAGTTTTGCTGGAAAAAAGAACTTTTTTTCGTTAGCTTTGTTCATTTCAGAGATCTTATTCATTTTTAATTTATTTGTCTTATTTTTCTTGTCAATTCGAGATAAAAAATAATGTATCTTTCCTTTATTGTCAATTCTTTAATTCTAACTTTCTATTTGACATGCTTAAAATTATCACGATATTAAAAAAATATTTTGATATATTCTACATGTTTTTAATTTAAAATCACAAAATTCAAACGTATTTTTTTAATTTTCTTAGACTTCATGTCAAAGCAAAATAAAAAAAAATGAAATATAACAAGTAATATATATGTTTGGAGTAAAAATATTGACTCGTATATGATATTTACGTCAAATAAGTGAATGCAATACATGCATAAATTTGTTATTTAACCATGGTTATATGTATTCTCCAATCTTAAGGTTATATATTATTTAGATTAATGTAAAAATATTTTATGTACTTGGGTCTTGGGACACTCCTGTCTTTTGTTTGTCTAAAGAAACATAGATTCAAAACAATATAACCTCAGGCTTCTTGTGTCTTACTCTTATGAGTAGAGTCGGAATTTAGATAGCAATTTCAACCTAATATATATATAATAACCGCCAAACTAAGAAACGAGTATTGATAGTTGAAAGCTATTGGATTTGTCTGAATCCCATGCTTCTCTATGGCTCCGTCCTATCTACGACCAACACATTATTTTAGAGGTTCTTGCTAGATAAGATGACAGAATAAAAATCTCACTACTAAGTTTTAGTCTTAACCTGTCTTTTCAAATACTACTACTAGTGAAAAAGTTAACTAAAAGAAAAAATAGGTTAGTTACATGAGTTTAAGATTGAAGTTTGAATGATAATCTGTTTATTTAGTTTTATCATTTTTCTAGTTAAAAAATAACAAAAACACTTCTCAACGTCCTCATACGAGATAATGATGTTAGATGACATAAAGAAATAGAATTAACTAATAAAATACTGAAATAAAGATAATAATAATAATAATATTAGAGGCGAAAGCATCAACCTATCTATAGAAAATACTTTAGGAGGGAATATTATATTCCTTGAGAAGTTATACATATAAGACATAAAAAGAGAATTTATAGAGTATGGACACGTGATATTGGCACGGCTCAATCAAAAAGTAGGGTCAAAATTAGTTTGACAACTGCTTTCTCATTGAACCGCACCAACATCTCGTATGAATTACCTTGCAACTTCAACAACCTTCTGACTTACTCTTTGAAGAAAATATACTAGGGGAATTTTGAAAGATTGGAAGGCAAAGAGAAGGGGGGGAAATTGTGAAAATTGTGAGGGGATGAGTTGAACTTAAGGAGAAAAGGGGGGGGGGAAATGTAGTAGCATTAAATTGGAGTTGGCATTAAATAGAGCCAACTACTCAACTAGAAAGGAAGTTGGAAAATTAAGTAAAGGAGGTGAAAGAATCGTGAAAAGAAGGCTCAAAAGGGAGACAAATCTGAAGCTATTTAATGCCATTTCATTTAATGAGCATGGACTAGTAGGCCAGAGGATGTTTGGTTCTGTTTCAAAAAAATAAAAAAAAAGACTTAAAAATTCAAATCATCTCGTCGCTTCATTTTACTTGACTCATATTTTGACACAATTTTAAAAACTGAATTAAAACAAGTTGGTGCTTGAGATCCATGTGTACTTTGTTGGATCGACTTGCACAAATTGACTAATTTTAGGGGATACTTGTTATCTTCTGCTAGCAGAAATATTGAATAATTTTGTCCACTAAGACTTGAGGATATAAGAATAGAATTTTAAACATAAAGTCTCATGATTCTTGATCCGTTTTATTGATTATTATGCTACGCGATTGGATGCATGTCCATGTGTACTATGTTGTGGTGGGGAATTCTTGTCCAACCAAAGACTAGACATACAAAATCTCTCTTTTTTTTTCTTCAAGAGCAAAGAAAAATCATGACAATTTTAAGCACGCCTTCTTTTGGCTTGTTCAGAAGAATGGTGTATTTGAAGTAAATGTAGAGTGTTTGTGCTCAATAATTTGGTTCAAGTAAGGACAAAATTATCAAATTATAGCTCATTAAAGAGTTATTTGTCTAGCTATGTAGTAACAGCTACCCAACTCAAGTGTTCATTATCTTTCATCAACATGAAAATTTTAGTGTCCCCTTTCTGTCATTGAGTTTAAGAGCTGTTAATTAAATTATTACCAACATAATATATGATACTTGTGTCAAGTTGATAAATTTTACCGACATACACTTGAAGTGTAGGGACTGGGGAGTGAGACAAGCTGGCCTGGACACAATAATATGGGCTGGACCAGTTACTCTCTGAGGGGGAAATGTACAGAGAGTCGATTTTGGGTCACCTTAAATCCATATTCGAGGTTGGTAAAATTTTGTGAGTTTAATCAAATTAAAAAATGGAAAAATTACGCGGATAAGCAAATATATACTAGTTAATTAGCTAACATAGCTATAATTTGAATTAATTACAGCTCGCGGCAAACATTTAGCTATAATTATAGTTTGAATTTTGTATAATTCACGCAATTTATACAAAGACTGTGCAAGATTATACAAAAGTTGTGCGCGAATCGAATTGTATACCAAACAGTGTGAATTGTACAGTGAATTCTCCAAACGTTGTGCACGAATTGTATAGCGAAATATACAAACGCTATACAAAAACTGCGAGTTGTATTACGAATTATACAAATGTATACAAATGTTGCTATAACTATAGTTACGAAATGTAATTACTCAAATTATAGTTATGGAGCATAATTAGCCTTTATATGTTTGCCATTTGCTATTAAAAAATGAAAAAAAAATGCGTCTGAAATAATTTATTGTCTGAAGTTTGGCTTGATAATCTTGAATTTCAGACTCGTATGTCTAAAATTTGAAGTATCGAGTCCAACTTGAGACCCAAATTTTCCATAAATACTTTAGCATGTTACAGTAAGTCGCACTTGCACTGAAAAGTTGCGAACAATTCTGGGAAAGGTTTAATTTGAAGTATGCCAATGCTGGTTAGAAATTAAATAATTTGAAAAAAGTGATTATAAACTTAAATAATATGGTGAGAAGTGGCTATAAGTGAAATTCTTTACCTTTCCAACCACGCCAAGCCCACAAACCCAAGAGGGAGGCAAACCAGTACACTACTAATCCGTTATTCTCTGATTAACAAACACCAAGGATTTTACACATGAATAACATTTCTATAAATTTTATTTAGACACTTAAATTATTGCTTGTTTCAAATTGTGAATATATAATAAATTATTCATATTATAGATATTGAATTTAAATTTTGAATTTTTTTTATGTGTTTTCAAATGTTCGACACATAGATAAGTTAAACGCTTGAAATATATTATAATTGTATACTCAATTGAGTTTGTTGTGTACTCCCTCTGGTCCAATATAAATAAATTATTGAGATGTAGTATACTCTTCAAAAAATAATTGAAATATTAATTAAAGTTTGATTATTGGTTGAGATAGAGACAAAAATTCGATTATGATTGCCGAAAAATATGGAGAGTAGAGAGTTTTTCAGCCGTTGGAGAATCGTGACTTCGTTGGAGAAGAAGACGAAGATATTGAAATATACTTGATTCATATCTTTTACACATAGGTGATTCATAGTCATGTGTATTTAAATATACCCGATTCACATCTTTTATACATACGTGATTCATAGTTATGTATATTTAAATACACATGATTTATATATTTTACAAATAGGTGATTCATACTCAAGTGTTTTTTTATACACCCGATTCATATTTTTTTACACATAGGTGATTCAAAGTCATGTGTATTTAAATATAATTGATTCATATCCTTTACATATAGGTGATTCGTAGTCATGTGTATTTAAATACACATGATTCATATCTTTTACACATAGGTAATTCATAGTCATGCATTTTTTTATACACCCGATTCATATCTTTTTACACATAGGTGATTCATACTCATGTGTTTTTTTATACACCCGATTCATATTTTTTAAACATAGGTGATTCAAAGTCATGTGTATTTAAATATAGCTGATTCATATCCGTTACACATAGGTGATTCATAGTCATGTGTATTTAAATACACGTGATTCATATCTTTTACACATAGGTAATTCATAGTTATGCATTTTTTTATACACCCGATTCATATTTTTTTTTACACATAAGTGATTCATAGTCATGTGTTTTTAAATATACCTGATTCATATCCTTTACACACAGGTGATTCGTAGTCATCATTTCTTTTATACACCCGATTCATATCTTTTTACACATAGGTGATTCATAGTCATGTGTTTTTAAATATACGTGATTCATATCCTTTACACATAGGTGATTTATAGTCATGTGTATCTCTATACTTGTGAATCGATATGTAATGAATCAGTGTATCCCGATTAATTTATTTTAAGGGATTTTTGTAATTTTGCAAACAGTGGGGATATATTGAAATTATTTACCTACACTATGGGATTTGTAAAATTTTATCTTTTTTTAATTACTAAAAGTTGCCACTCGATTGAAATTGGGCTATTTGCTTACTTTGGGATTAGTGACCACTGACCCACCACCTTCAACTTCTTCTTTTTTTTTTAAGGAAAATTTATCAAAGTATACAACTTAATTTATATTATTTTCAAATATTTCCTAACAATTTTAAAAATCTCCAAAATTCCTCTTTTTCTATTTTTCCTTATGCACGTTTGATACACTCCATTCACAATCCAATCTCTTCCACAACAAACTCTATCTTTGCTCCTAATATCAAACTCAACTTGATTAGTTATTTCTAATTTCTCTCCAATTTCAACCGACATTTTCTCTCTCTATTATTCAATTTCAAATTTTAAAAAAAAGGTAGGTTAACTTTATCTTCCTCATTCCAATTTCATACGGATTCTTTAGAAAATCACTGACAATTTCGTTTTTTTCAAGTTTCATATATTGATACATATGGATCCTCCATCTTTTAGTATTGAGCCCACTCAATTAGAGTAAGAATAAGCTATTAGAGATGGTGTCTATAATTTTGACGATGATTCATGTGTTGAATATGATGATTCATTCAATTATGGTGTTTCATATAATGGATTCTAATCCGTCGTTTAATTTAGTTTTTTCATAAATTATTATGGAACAAGTGAACATGGTGATTAATTGAATATTGTGATTCATATATTGAATATAAATATTAATTTATTGAATATGATGATTTATCACCATGATTCGTTGAATAGTTAAATATGGTAATTCATTGTATATATATGAAATTTGTCCTTTATATAATTCATCATGTAGATGTTAGTCGTAAGTCGTAATTATTTCAAATTATAATTATATTAGCTAATTAACTAATATATATATTTGATTATCATAGAATATTCAAAATACTCATTCAATTAAAACAGTCAAATGAAAAAAATAGAAAATAACAATGGAAAAAAGGGACGAATTTGAGTAGACAAGAAGAAATCAAAATTCAAATCACTCCCAGTTTACCTATTGAACACAAATTTTCTTTTGCAGCTATCCATAAAATTCAAACCCATAAACTAAAATCTACTAGCTTTTTTTACCTTCTAAAAATCTCCTAATTTAACAAATTATTTAGCTGAGTTTCTCTTCTGCCATTTCTCCTTAATCCATTTGAATCCAGTAGAGGTTCCGCTCTTCACCTTACTAGCACCGACCACCGCCGCCGCCTTAGCTTTCACTGCTCCGACAGCTGCCGCCGCCTTAGCCTTGTCGTACCCCGCCGAAGCTACCGCCGTCACTTTCTCCATCTTTTTATTGCCGCTTTTATTTCCCCATTTATCAGTCCAACTAGGTTGATTTTCGTTCTTCATTACGAGGGAGGAAGGAAGGAACAGGAGGAGGATGAGATAAGAGCTTAGCAGAGAAGGGTGACGGGAACTTTAGGGCTTTGAAAGGTTCATGAACTCGATATGAGGCCCAATTGCGAATTAATAGGGACTCGGTCTGCTAATTTTAGCCTTTGGGCACCTAGCTAGTATTTAGGGCCTTGTTGAACATGAGTGTGATTTTTTTCAAGTATAACTTATATAAACCTCTATAGTGTTAAGAATAAATTTTAATTTATTTTGACTTTTTTTATATTTATAAATTATTATTTTTTTAGAGTAATACGGATACATATGTTATTTTGATGATATACATTGATGACTTTAATGTTATTGCATCAAATAAGAAAAAAATAATGAAAGATTTATTTAGAATTTTATAATTAATGTGTTACCTTATTTTACTAGGTTAATTAAGTCCTTCCAAATCGTAACAGATTCAAATTTCAAAATTCTTTAAGCCTATCATTCAGTAGACGAATCAATATTGATTCAATATTTTAGAAATTTGGGAGAAGATATATCATGAATATCTCGATTTACCCATCCTAGATCTGGTTTGGATGATTCTACAACAGTGTACTCGATTTACCCATCCTAGATCTGGTTTGAATGATTCTACAACAGTGTAATACACTATAATGAATCACCATATTCAACACATGAATCGTCATAGTTGAATGAATCACCATATTCAACACATGAATCACCATATTTAACTATTCAATGAATCACCATATTCAACACATGAATCACTATATTCAATACATGAATCACAATATTCAATGAATCACCATGTTCACCTGTTCCATAACTATTTGTGAAAAAATTAAAATAAACGACAGATTAGAATCCATTATCGACATTCATGGAAAAAAATGAAAAGAAAGATGAAGAAAATTAAAGCTTTAAGTTTGGTTGATATGATTATAAACAAATATGATGAGGAAAACGAGATGGAGAAGACTAGTTTTAATAGAATTCAAAGATAGTAAGGTAATTTTTTAAAAAGTGAAAGATGTAAAATCAAGCACCGAAATTTAGGCAAAAAAGAAGGAGCAAGTTTAGTCTGCAGAAAATGGATGGAATGTGAATCATGTAAATAAGAAAATAAGGGATTTTGGAGATTTTTTAAATTTGTTGGTGCTTTTAGAGATTATTATATTATAAATTGTGTATTTATGTAAAATTTACTTTTTTCAAAAATATTTTTTAAGAGATAATGGACAAAAATATTATTTTCTATGAGTTTTTATTCTGAAATATTAGGTATTTGTATTTTCTATATCAATTATTTGTTAAAACACATCTCAATTAGCATATAATGGAGTGGTGTACACATTCTTTGTTTGTTTAAAATGGTGTCAAATAACATTCCACACAGACAGTTAAAAGAACTAATTAAAAAATTAAAATAAGTTAAGAGATAATGGTCAAACATATATTTGAAGTATCATTCTTTTATGAGTTTTCTATCTAAACTATTGGATATTTGCGTTCTACCTAAACTACCATCAAATATTTAATAAAATACACTTCAAAATTAATGAGTCAGTTGCCAAAAGAATAAGATATTATGGCCATATTAAGTAATTAGACGTGTTGTGTTGATTGTATTCAAACTTTTGATCTAATTGACTCAAGGTAAATTTTAATAAATAATCGATGATCATTAGGCAAAAATTACACAAACACTTGATAGTTTAGCTATACTCACAACAAAGTGATACTTTTTCATACAATATCAAAATGTAAAAATTTAAACCTAGCATTAATAAGAAGAAATAATGATAAAGGATAGAAACAACATATAAGAATGAAATCAATTATATGAAATCAAAACCTTCTATTAACATTACCATACAAACACCTTAAATTGTAAGATGAACCCTTAAGAACAATACTTTTCTCTTTGCAAACAATTTATCAAGAATTGCCAAACAATAATGTTTTTAATCTTAACTTTTTCAAGAACATCATTACCCAAATGAACATCAATAATCTTCAAAATAATCCAAGTTTAAAAGAGTTATTCTTTACTATTTATTAATTATTATTTAAATTTTTTTTAATGAAATAAGGGATTGTTTTGTATGTAAGGGGTATTACTTAATTTCAAAATTATTTTATTCCACCATTTATATTAAAACAGTGAAATTACTATGCCAAATGAAAGATTATATAAAATAGTCTCCAAATTAACTAATAACTCCCACGTACAAAATGATCCTTTATCTCATACTGTATATCAAACGACCCCAAAGGGTCTTATTCATAGGGTTTATATTTTAAGAATAGGTCACTATTTAAATACACAACCTCTTTCTCCATGCTTTAAGTAGTCTTTCGAGTGAAGACCTCCATCCAAGCTATCTTTCAATTCTTGAAGGTCTTTATATGTGTCGATTTTAACTTTCAAAAGCTATCTTGGTCTGACACTGTTGTAGCACGTATTAACCATCCGCAGACAGAAGAGTGAAGGAAGTTAGATATCAATTTGGATCGCCAGATACCAATTTAGAATCAAGCCATGACATGAAAAGATGAGAGAAGAAAATACAAGAGATATTTCCTAAAGTCCCATAGTTTTTCAAAGAAAAGTATAGACGTCTCCATAGCGTTTTGCAAGACTCTACTAGACTCGTTTTGGTACAATGAGTTTAACCAACCTAAGCTCTAACTTTGTTATGATCCCGAACAGATCGCGAATAACACCCCTACTAGCTAACACTCCAGTGGGAGAACGAATATTCAAACACAATAAAATAACTAGCACAGTTTTTGACAAGTTTGAGATTCTAGAAATAAATCTTTAATAATCAAGCTAGACGAGATTCATAACTTAGTGAAACAAACAATGCAAAATTACTATCCAAGAACTGAAAGTCGTTATACCAAAACTTCTAGCTACAAGTCTAACATAGGGGATGCAATCTCGGAACTTGAACCAATACATAAATAAAAGTAGTCTGAGTTCAGAATCAAAATGGACAAAGATAATAGAAGAATCTATTGCGGTCCAAAATATGATGACTCACCCTTAGATTATGGAATCGGTGATCTCCTAACTATGGTCTATCCTAGCCGTCTGAAGATACTCTGTACTCAACAAAAAAGAGTAAGTGTAGTATTAATACATATAATAAATCTGTATTGGTAGAACACGTGGCTATTCTAATAAGCAAGCAACCAAACAACAGTAAATCAGGCACATACTAAAAATAACACAATATTCACAATTCATACTTATGTCACAGTCTTAGATTATCAGATCACCGCAATTTCAATAATAGTTCTCTCAAGGGATCCAAAGTCAAATAAATTATATGTCAGAATGTGACACTCAATTCAATAACATGTCAAAATATGACATTCGATCAAATAATGTATTGGAACGTCACACCTGATCCAATAATATATCAAAACATGACATCCGATTCAATTCAATAATGTGACACCCGATTCAAAATAGTGAGTCGAAACGTGACACCTAATTCATAATCACAATCACAATCATAATCACATCAATAATGGATAATGCACCACTGGTCAATTTCAAGTAATAGGTTCATTCCACATAATTAGATCGTGAAGATTGCCAATTAATTTTAATTCATCATTCTCGTATTCACATACATGCAAAAAGTATTATGAAAATGTTAACATACATATATCACACAAATGAAAATATTAAACCATCACCTACCTTGAATTCAAGCCTTGAATTCTATAGAACTAGAGTTTTTCCATTTTTCAAAGTCCTAGCTTGTTCTTGATTATAAACAATCAAGGAATACATATAATAAAAAATAATGGCATAATTTATCCGGATTATAGCAAAATCCTAACCTTGGCCAATTCCATGATCATCTTTTGCAACTAGGGCTTTTACCCACCATTAATCACATGTCTAAATCTTTTCCTATATTAATTTTTCTTAGAATCTAAGGTCCAAAAATTTAATTACAAGTTAAGGAATCGATTAACTTATGTTTAGCAAGAGAATTGGTGAAAAATTAAAGAAAAATAGTCCTAGGTCATTTCTGGTCTCTCAAGAATGAAGTGGGAGAAATAGGAATGAATTTGGGCTAGTTGGTGGCCTAGAGGGGCAGTTTTGGCAGTGTACTTTAAACAGTCATACCTTTTGATGTGGGATGAACCATGTTCTCTACTAAGACTTTTCTAATGTTTAAACCCATGATTGTCCCGCTATATTGGCAACTTACCCTACCATGGTGGCACCACCATCGTAGGATCAATCTTGCCGTAGCGGGTTAAATAGAGACAAAAACTTCATAACTCGCATTCCAACTCCAAATTTATATCCCACTCTCAAATCATGACGTTCTAAAACATACCTTTAGTGCTAAGATCAAATTTGGGAGTTATACTCACCCGAATTCAGTTTTGTAAAGTCGTGCAAACTCCTTATCGTCTCAGTTGTCTACTCAGATATTCAAACTTACGATCCAACTCCTAATCCCTTACCATATTGTTGTAGACCTCATATGATTCAAATTTCGTTTGAAACTAGCCTAGGTTTAAAAATTTCAACTTACTACTACGAAATTTTTTTGCCCAATTTTCTTCCCGATTGACCTATTCATAACAATGGGATCGAGTCATTACAATTAGACTTCTGGATACATCAACAGTCGTCCGGATACATAGAAAAGAGATGTATAGAGAGGGAAGAGATGTATTAGTTAGGGGATAGAGATGTATCAGAGAAGGGATAGAATATATAAATATTGGAGCATGAATGTATCTGCAAAAAGGATTTATGTATCCGTGAGGGGGATAGAGATGTATCAACGAGAGGACATTGATATATTCAAGAGGAAAATTTCGAACTTTTTTCTAAAATAGTAGAAAATTTTAGAGACTATAATAAAATGAAATTTGTATTTAGATAACTTTTTCCAAAAATAACCTGTGAAGTATCCCAAGTTTGCTAGCTTCAACAAGGAGTTTTCTGGAGCACTTGATAATCAAGAAATGAGCTTCTTCTCTTTGAAATTTGGTCAAAGAGATAAAAACATTATCTCCCTGAGGTAATACAATGTTTAAAAGTACAACTGATTTATTGATTTATTCTTTTTATTAATAAATATTTGTATTTTTATTTTTTCTAATTGAAATTTAAATTATGATTGCAAAAGGTAAATAATATCATATTAATATTTTTTAGATTAAACAGGTCAAATTGGACGACTCATGATAGTCCAAAGTAAATTTAGATGAGTCATAATTCAATCAGATTTCTAGTTCAATTCATTTTAGTCTCTTCAATTTCAGCATAGCCCGTTCATTTGATGCTCCTAATACATACGATCTTGATAGACACAAAAATTGAGCTATATCTTTTTTTTTTAAAGAGTAAATACATAAAATTCCCCTTAAATTTGTCCCCAAAATTTACTTTAGTGCGTTGTAATTTTACTAGCGTAATTCAGGATTGAGAGATAAACACGCGCACCCCATAAGCGTCATCTCAATAACACGTTAACAACACGTTAGATAGTGAATAAATTCAGTTTTTATTCCTTTTTTCTTATGTCATATCATTTTTTAATCTTCTTTTCATTGTTCACTCATCTTTTTCATTTTTCATACTCTTCATTATTACAAATACAAAAGTAAAAGTAATTATTCTTGACAAAGATATGCATCCATAACGTAATTTCTCATAACTTGACGAACATTGTGTGTAAAACAAAAAAAAGAAGAAGCGTATATCATCGGTTGGAGTTGAGGTTGCTGGTGCTATTCTTGATAATGCCACTGACAATATCTACTCCCAATTTAATTTCTTTGCTTTCTGATGGACCAATATTGTTTTGATGATTTGATAAATTTTAAATTGGGACCTGGTCTAACTTAGAGTATTGTTGATATTATTCTTGAAAGCGACTTTTTCTGCAAATAACTAATTTCTCAAGTGCTCAAGTGTGTGTGCGACGTCTTTTTGTTGGATAATGAATTTTAACCAAATGACGTATTTTTGGCTAATGGTCCTGGTGGTCCCCAACAAGTTGTTACTTATTTTTCAAGGGATTAATACATATGTGGAATGAATTGAAGAAAAAATTTATCCACTTCAATACACACACAACTGAAAAACTCATCTTTATCTTTCTGGAAATAGACGGAAGAAATGACCAACGCTCAAGTGTTTTTATTGTTCTTTATGATGATTTCTTTTAGTCCTATTTCCTTAGTCTGATTGTAAACCAGATCCTTGTTGTATAGGTTTCTGGATTTTGCTTACAGTTTTGTGGTTGTAGTGCTCGTTTACTTAGCTGGATGGCTAGGTGTTCGGGTGGTGACTTTCAACGTGGTTGAGAAGGTTTCATTACATCTTGTAAGGGGAAAAGGGATTTGTGGATCAACTTTCAAGATTGTAAGGAGGACAATCATTTTGCTCCTTAAAGATTAATGGAACTTGACCGAAATCTTGTGGATCAAGTAGTGATTTTACCTCCCTTAAGTAAGGAGGGTTTCCACTCTAATTCTGCTGTGCATTTACTTTCTGTTCACATCTGTTAATCTGTGTTGAGGGACATGGTCCCTAAGTAGATTAGGAGCACTTTGTAACTTAATATTTTCATATTTCTATTTGCAAGTTTCTTTGAAAGTTAAATCTTAATAATCATGCTTCTCTTTCGATGGTCGGCGATTGCTTAAACGACGATCGCCAAAATTATTCTTGTCATATCAGACTTAATTAAACACAATAGATTTGAAGTTTTTTCATAATGAATCCCCGAATGTTTGCCTCAAAAAGTAAAAAATAAAAAAAGGAAGAAGAGAAAGAATGAATGAAATTAGCCAAGGAAAAAGGTTTGACCGATTTTTTGTCCATGAAAGCCGGTGTGGTGAAAGGTTTCTGTAAGATCAGGTTGTCTCGCAATAGCTGATCTCTAGCAAAGCTTTTAACACTGATAAAAGAGGAAAAAAAGATTGAGCTAAGGTTCGTCATGGTTGAGCTTCATGGATACTGATATGTCATCACCATCAAGAGTATTTGCAGAGATGCGAAATCTGGCTGATGGTGAAATCAAAGAGGGGATAGAGAGAAAGTTAAAACACTTCGAGAGGAAGAAAGCTGGAATAAGTCGCTCAAAGAAGAAAAATCATTTTTGTTCCTTTTCAAGTTTTACTATTTACGTGCGCAGATTTTTTTATTTGTCATGTCAGCCAACAAAGTGATATTTAAGCGACAATAAAATATATCCATCACTTATATATAAGCGACAATAAGCAGACAACTCATGATCGACATGCCTGCTTCAGTTGCTAGTTTTTGGAGGTACTTATCGATTGACGTGCCTGATTCAACTGCTTGATTTTGCTTTATCATTTCTATTAATTATAGTTTTTCAGTTGCTTCAACTATGAATTTACAATATTACTCCTTAAACAGACAGATGTCGATTGACGTGCTTGCTTCAGCTATTTGATTTTATTATGTCATTTTTATTAATTATTTTTTCAGTTGTTTCAACTATGAATTTACAATATTACCCCTAATAAATTATTTTTTCTTAAAGACAGTTGCGGATAGACGTATCTGCTTGATTTTACTATGTCGTCTGTTAATTATCTCTTCAGCTGATTTAACTATAAATTTATAATATTACTCCTAATAAATTATTTTTCCTTAAAGGCAACTGTCGATTGACGCGTCTGATTCAACTGCTTGATTTTACAATGTTACTATTAATAAATCATTTTTTCATCTTCCTCAACTATTAATAATTTTAAATATTTAAAAAACTAAACATAATTTTGATTGACTCTCAAAAATTTATATATGCAACATAATTGAAACAAAATAAGTAACATATATTATTTAAAAATAACATAAAATGTGTTATAAATCGCAGTAATTACAAACTTAAAAATTTAAAAAATATATATAAAAAGTTTATACAAGGGTGATGCTATGCCAATTTGGTATGGGGACATTTGCTTTATCTCTTGCAAGTTGCAAAAGATACCATCAACTGATTAATTAAAAGGTAGTATTCCTCCGTCCCAAAATATATAGTATTATCTTAATAACAAAATTATGTTTATCAAAAAATTAATAAATAAAATGTGTAGCTTATTAAATTGTTCATATTTAATAAATGTCTGTTGAAACTTAAATATTATTAAAAAAAAAGAGTATAAGAGTAAAGTTGAAAAAACATACGATTTGATTATTTTTATCTTGATTTTCTAAATTAAGTAACACTTATTTTGGGACAATCTTTATACTTATTTTGAAATGGAGAGAAAAATATTCCTTTTGAT
Source organism: Solanum aculeatissimum (assembly GCA_038996855.1). Classification (NCBI taxonomy): domain Eukaryota; kingdom Viridiplantae; phylum Streptophyta; class Magnoliopsida; order Solanales; family Solanaceae; genus Solanum; species Solanum aculeatissimum. The sequence goes on along the minus strand of JBCEWC010002922.1, from coordinate 7,617 downwards.
GCAATAAATTGAAATTGATTTACGCTAAAATAATATTGATAATATTTTAGTATAAAATTCGATGTTAGGCGCCATCATTATATTTTAAAACTTTCTGAAATTTCAGGTCATCTGCAGATTCTAAATTAAGTAAAAGGCACATCACTGTATTTTGTGCGTGATCTTGGATAAATGCTTTATTGGGAATTTGAGACTATTTCTTCAAATGTAAATATGTAATGTACTATGATAAATACTGCATAAAGGTTAGAAGAAGCAGTTAATCTAAGTTTAGAGCTAAGGGATAAGTAATCCTTGTCTTAATTACATGTCTAACATTATAAAACTTGAAGAATAAAACTTTTTATTACAAAAAGAATGAACAATAACATGGTTTAAGTTGAAATATTCTGATGCTGCATGGCCTGTTCATTGTATTTTCTCCTCCTACCTCATTTTAATTTTTGACATTACGAAAACTATCCCCCTTTTTATTTTTTTAAATTTAAAATATAAGATTAGCTACGAATTTATTGACAATCTCTAGCTAATCAATCGTTAAAATGCTCCTATCTAATTGAATTCCTAGCTAAATGGATTTACCAAGAGATTGTTAGTTGTTCACTATATATAAGCTAGACATTCAGTAGTGATCAATACTTTTTTTATTGCGGCAAAAATATTTAGACACAAATGTCATTGCATCTATAGCTAAAGCTTTTAGCGACTTTATATAGAGTGTTGATTATTAATATATATATTTACTATTAACACTAAATATAATATATCAACAACTCACAAAAAAATATGATTTATTTGTTGCAGTGATGGTTTACCTACCAAAGTTTGTCCATCACTAATTCTTCATTTTCTAATTGTGATTATTATAGTATTCTTCTCTCTCCTTTTTTTTTTCTTTCACATAAAAGTGTGGTGTTATTTGGGGGGTAAAGGTAAGGGTGTGCCGTGTGTATATATATATCTAAAAATTCACCACTTCAAAATTGAAATAACTGTTTATTTGATTGAGAATCATTTCATTAAGAATAATTTTTTTTTAATAAAATGATGGGCTAAAAAAAAAAATTATGCTGCATAAAATCGAATGGAGGGAGTAGATAATTGCAACGTAGCGTTATTTGAAAAAAATCGGTGGATATTCAAAGCTGCTCGATGATGATATTTACATTGCCCATAATTTCTTTATTTTTATTATTTAATTTTTATCGACTTAATTGCGCTTTTCATATGATGCACACAAAGCCAAAAAATAAGGTGTATATTCTGATCAAGATAATGAATCAAATTAATATCGTCTATATATCCTATGGGATTATGGGCATAACGTTAGCAAAGCTTTGACGTATGGTACACAATCTCCAAACCCCCTAAAAAGCATATATACTATATATATACATATATATATATAACGTCAAATTTGTATTGATAAAGTTTAATTTCGAAAATAAAGTATCAAAATACAATGACATAGAACGTGAAACATGTCAATTCCGTCACCAGTTGTTTATTTGTTTTTCTTCGTTTTATAAGGTTGGCTAATTGACTTTATTTGGAAAAAAAAAGATAATAGAATAAAGGAGAAATAAAAAGTGAGGGATGGTGCACAACTTTATTTAATAAGGACGTCTTGGTACCTAAGTACTATATTAATATTAATTGATTCTTTGTAAAATGGTTTGAAGTAATATTAAAAAAAAATATTAACAATATTTTTTCTCTTAAATATTTTAATAAATAATAAATAAAAATAATATTTTTTTTATATAATGAACGAGTAAAAATGACGAGTAGAAATGCTTTGATGTTTGAAGCAGTTGAAAAATGGGCGTCTTATGAGTTATGACTTATGGCATCATTAAAATTCTAAATTTAGTAAAGACACACATCACAACATTTCTGCGAGATTCCGGATAAAAAAGTCTAGTTTTCTTATTGTGGCCGATAACAAAGAATGAAAATATATTTTTATTTTTATTTATCTATTATATTAAAAATTATTTTTTTATTTTTATTTATTTTAGGAGTGGAATAGTTCAATTTTATATTATTGGTTTATTTTATTGATTTTTAATTCATCAACACGTTAAATTAATATATATGTATTTTTAATTTTTTTGCAAATTTATCACTAGACATACTGTCTAGCAATCTTTGTTAGAAATAGAAAATCTTAATAGGGATAAATACAAGAAAGGAGGGCTAGGCCTTACCTTTTAGTCCTTTACCAAATCTAATGAGGTAACAAACCTCTACTAATTAACAAGCATGAAGAAAATAAGATCTAGAGAGAACGAGAAAATTACACTGAGTGTCTAAAAAATGGACTGATCTTGATTTTTTACTCTCGATAAGAAAAGTGTTATAAAAATATCCATTTTTCAATTTTAAGTTGATCAAATTATTTTTTTGCCCTTTCCTTTCTTGCCTCTGACGGTATAAGATGGTATTGCCTAAAAAACAAGAGTTATATCGTAGCTCAGAACTTATATTGAGCACAATAGTGCAACATCTTGCCCACGGGACATAAATTACTCTTGTTGTTGCTTCTAAGTAAAGTATTTTAGTGTATTTGATAAGTTATACTTACATTCAACAACGTAAGTCTTGCCTATAAGGCAGAGTTATTTTTTTTAAACTTATACAAATTGTTTGTTAGATCCATAATTAAAATAAGATTTTTTTTGATAAATGACTTTTCAATAAATAACTCAAAGACAAGAGTTATAACATTTTCAATAAGTTATACTTGTATTCAAAGGTGCAAAATCTTGCCCATCAGACATAAGCAGGTATTGCCTCAAAGACAAGAGTTATACCGTATCTCAGAAATTATACTGGGCACAATAGTGTAACATCTTGTCCATGAGACATAAGTTACTCTTGTTGTTGCATGTCTCTAAGTCAAGAGTTTTAGTGTTTCTGATAAGTTATACTTAAATAATTGAGAGGCAATTTTGTCTCAAAATAATTTTTTAAAGGAATTGGGGGCATTTTTGCAAAGCTACCCTTATTATGGACATTTTATCAACACCATTCCCTAAAAGGGATATTTGTGAACTTTACTAGGTATTTTGTGATCACCACAGAATTTGTAATATACTCTATGATGATATTACAAATGAGGATACTTAAATAGTGTAAAAATATAACGACCAAGAAGAAGGTCGAATTATGGACCTCAAACTTCCTTTTAAAGATGCATAAATTTAAAAAGATTGATTGTGCATTTAAAGTAACCTGAAGTATTTTTCACTTGTCTTCTTCTTCAAATCTGTCCAACACTTGATAGTTCATCGCTTCTTCTTGAAATTATTGGATCTTGTTGAATTTGTTGACACTGTCATATAATTCTACTTAGTCAGTCGTATTGGTAGGTGCCTTGGAGTAAAATCTCTGGTTATCTTGCCATTCCAATTATTTTTTTCCATGGTTCTTCTTGTTATTGCTTTGTTGCCTTGGAGATATATCTGCATCTCTAGCTGCATTTGCAAAATAATGATCCAACCAATCCTCTTGTAATACCTTGAAAATTCCTAAGCTAAGACCAAACTTCTCTCTTATGCGTATGGGATCATACCGAGCGATTCTAACCTTGAATAAAGGTATTAAATCCTATTCTATAATGGGATAATATATTTGAGATGAATAAAGGTCAAAAAATCCTTTAACACAAAGTTGATGCGAAACATTCCTTACTGATTGAGTTTCGATATGAAATTCTATGAAATTAGGTGATTCAATAACTCTAAAGTTGTGAATGTATGTTAAGGACATTTCTTAAGTATTTGAATTGTATTAGATGTGGTTTGAGGTAATAAGGGACACCCAAGGCTAAGACAAGTTCAAAATATTTTCATTGGCTATGTTTCAATATGAGTTCATAGAAGGATCAACATCAAGTGACCATTAGGTGATCCATAATATATCAAATTAAAAATATTTGAATTAATTTTTCAATGCATCAAATTTTGCCTTTAATCGCAGTTTGGAGTAAAAAGTTATGGTCGTTTTACTAAAGTCTGCCGAAGTTGTAAAATTCGGCGATCCGTCGATTTAGACCTCCGAAATGCTTCGAGAAAGCTTAGAAACTATCAAAAAGGAAGACCCAAGGTCTCTATTCGGCGTACCACCGAATGGTTCAACAATGGGGCCCTAAAATCATTGATTTGATCATTGAAACTCATCAAAAGTTTATTTTTTTTAATTTTGATGATTATTTGACTTTCCCAAAAGGATATTTTTGACCTTTTATCCTTAAATAACTTCCCAAACCCATCTTATAACCTAATAATATCATTATACGTACTGTATTTCCCAAGATCTCCAATTTTTCTTCTCAAAGATCAAGAACTTCAAGAAATAAATTTCTCCAAATTCACAAAATCTAAAGGTTCCAAGTTCAAGATTCTCATTAAGAACCTAGGGTTTTGAATCAAGATTCTTATTCAAACTTCATATCCAAGAACTTCATAGATGGGTTTCTCAATTTCAAGCTATAAAGTTCCAAACCAAGGATTTCTACAAGAAATTTCTCTTCTAGGTATGTAAGACTAAACTAAAACATGTGATTGTTCTTCCATGTGTCCCCATTGATGGTAATAGAATGATTGTGAAAGCATTGAGTCTCCATGCATGTTTCTTTGAAAGTTTTTTTGTAAACTATATATTCTATGCATTTTTACATGCTTGATGATCATCATGAACTTGATTTACTGAGCAAATATTTTTACATAAGTTATTTCATAAACCCTAAATATTATTTAATAATTAAACGATTGCATGAATGAACCTAAGAGTTGAGTCTAGAGCCTTGATAGTATGATTGTGATTGTGATTGAGCATGATGATGTTGTTGATAGAACATGATGGTCCTAAGAGTCTTCATAATTACACTAAAATGATTGGTTAATTTGATAGTTCTCTTAACGATTGTCTAAACCTTTTTGAAAGATATGATTGAGAATTGATTGGATGGTTGATAGGCCAAAAGACTTGATTGTAACAGAACTGATGGATTGATAAGAGTTCTTACGAGACTCATTGATTGAATTAATTGAGATTAATTATTTAAGAGCATTGAGTCTTGGGAGGAATATCGAGCATCGAATTGAGTGAGGTAAATCCAACTAGAACTCAATAACTACGTCGCCAACATAGGAGAGGATTGAAATCGTTAAGTCAGATGGTTCCTCTTGATAGGTCCCTAAAATAATAAAGGATTTGCTTGATTAGATCCATGATGAATAGATTCGTTCTTCACCCTAGCAAAGTATTGAATGATTGTGGCAACATCAACGAATTATTGTATGATCACTAGCTCATAAGTGATTATTGTCGATAAGAGAAACTCCCTTATAGATCTTGATAATACTTTGATTGGATTAGATTGGATGTGATTGGTCTCTGTCTAAATCGTATCTTTACTTGACTTATGCCATTGTGGTTGAGTTCCTTATCTTGTTAAGTTGAGTCTCTTAAGTTGAATCCCCTAAGGTGAGTATCTATGATTGTATTCTTTCCTTTTCAACTATTTTACATACTCATACATTTCATGTACTAATGTCCATTTGGATCTACATCATTTTATTATATAGAGACAAGTATCATAGATCATCAACATACGCATCGTTAAGGATCTATTCATATTCAGCTGATCGGTGAGACCTCTTTGCTTTTGAAGGATTTTCATATTACTATCATCTAGATATTAGAGTTTCAATTTTTTATTTGATTTGAGATAGTCATGAATCTGTCATTGACACTATCTGGATAGTAGTGATTAAGGTTTTATAGAATAGATTGTTAAGTTATTGATTTGATAGAGTTTGGTTAGTTTTTTTCTTACTAGTCTTATGATTGGATTAGCTTGATTTGTTTGACCTATGACCTTTATCTATAAAAATTTGATTGGCATATTCCTATTGAGCTATTTCTTGATTGTTGATATCTTCCACTGTTAGATTGTGATTGAATGAATGTGATGAGGCCAAGTGGTTCGCTTGGAAGCCAACAATGATTTTCGAGTACCGACTACGCTAAGGGTAGTACCCTCCCGGAGTGTGACATATCTTTGTCACCTTCCTCAGATATCCTCATCTTGTAGGTAAGCAAACTGATTTGGGGAGAAAGTACTACTATTAACAACTTATAGTTGTTTGTTAGTGTTAATAAGTTTAGGAGAAATTGACTTTTCAATATTAGAACTCACTAAAATATCAATAAGCTCCTTTTCACTAACAAATATTTTTTTTAACATTAGAATCTGTTAAAATTAATTGTCGCCCATGATGTAGTGGAAATGAAACACCGATAATGCTACTAGCCTTAGGCACAAAGGCTGGTGCTTCAGGGCTCATATTCTATGAGGTGTAATATGCTCATCCTTTTTTCTACCATATTCGCCCATCACTTTCACTATTATCACATTTTTTCCAACAAAATATTATTATTGATGTAGTTGCAATTTTTTTATACAACCACATTTCAATCCTTACTATCATGTTGAGCGGAGTCCTCATCACCGAATTTTTCAACTCGATGTGATGCCTCATCAGTCTCATGTTCACCATCAGATTCTTATTTATTAACATCATCTAGTTGCTGTCGAGAATCAACTAGTGACACATTAATCACAACTTTTGAATTTGTATTCTCTAACTTTTGAGATACACTTGATGTGTTGTAGATGTTGAAAAATTAATTTTTGCTACATTTTAATTATCCTCAATGAACACTTGTTGTGATGTCTCAATAGTTACCAAAGTTGAGACAGGCCCCTATTTTTTGACCCGCACCTCAACACTCGTCAAATCCTCACCAAATTCGTGTTCAATACCTTGTGCATCTTTATTAGATGTTTTTTCCACCAACAAATCATAGTTCAAGTCTGCTTGAGCTTGATGATTATTTTGAACCAAAATAGGACTAGAATTATTATGTATTACATCATCAAATTTTGATGATTTAATTATCACTAATACATTCATTTTGATATACGTATTAAAATTTTTATTATCTGTTCTTTGAATAACTTCTTCTAGTCCCCTTTTCTTGTTCACAAATTTTCTTTTATCACCCTTATATTTCTCAATATCACTCACAATTTCTTCTTCTCGTACACTCACTTTTTGATCACGTATTATATTCTTTTTCAAGATTAGACAATAATTTTTTTCAACATGGCCTTGATGCTTGCAATTTGAACAATACAGAGAAAGATTATTATAGACAATCTACTGAAAGTGCACCAAAATCTTATCTACGAAAAGTGCTACAAAATCTTACCAGATTCCTCATCCAAATATTGTAGTTTAATTAATTCGTTTAGGGTGCTTGTCCAACAGATCTAGTTCCACTTTTACTATTGTTGTGATTAGGGATGGCAATGGGGCGGGTGCGGTGGGTACGGGGCGAGTGCGGGGCGAGTTGAGCTTAACCCGCCATTTTTTTAAACCGCCCCGCCCCGCATGGTCACTTTTTTCATTTTCAACCCGCCCCACCCCACCCCACATAGACCCGCCCCATATAAATCCGCCCTGCTTAAATTTTTAAGTTCTTTTATTTTTAATTGAATTTAATATGAAAAATTAGAATTCATAATTTTTTTTTAATTTTTCA
>JBCEWC010002921.1:0-32229 GCA_038996855.1 Solanum aculeatissimum | reverse complement strand
CATCCATATGAAAAACTTAGTCCACCACCTATACCACAAGGCTGCATCAAGTGTCGTATAAATAGTACTAACATGTGAAAAATACGGGGTGTTACAGTTCCATTTTGACACTTCTTTCCAAGAAATCAACAAAATGGGTAGAGTGTACTTCACATGTTATGACATGACACAAAAGTCAATTTAAAATATATACACAACCCCTTTAACTCGTCTTTATTTTTTATTTTGACATTTTATCTTACCTATGTTCTATTTTAACCTTTCAACTCTATTTTTTAGGTATAATTTAAATACAATTTCTAATTTTATAATTTTTTTATTTTTATATTCTTCTTTATTTTTATTTGTATTTTATATTTTATAAACAACGTTTGTCCATTAGTTTTCAAAAGATTTCTTAAAACATTAATAGACAATTATTTTAAAAATATTTTTTTAGAAAAAATTAACTAAGGAAATTGTGTCATTTTCTTAAAACAATCAATTAAATTAAATAATGTAAGATATTTTATTTTTTTCATATTCAAGCTTTGTGGATTTAACTCAAATACTAACTCATGTTTTTTGTATTCACAAAGCTTTGTGAGTTAAATCCAGAAAACATGAATATAAGAAAAAAATAAAATCTATGATGTTATTTAATTTAATTGATTATTTAAAAAAAAACCGACACACTTTCCTTGGTTATTTTCAAATTTTTTTTTGGATCTAAAAAAAAATATTTTTTAAAATTGTCTATTAATTCTTTAAGAATTTTTTTGAAAACTAATGGACAAATGCCGATATTAAAATAAAAAAATAAAAATAAAGAACAATTACAAAAATAAAAAATTATAAAATTAGTAATTGTGTTTAAATGATACATAAAAAATAGAGTTGAAAGGTTAAAATAGAACAAAGGTAAGATAAAATGTCAAAATAAAATATAAGGGCAAGTTAAAGGGGTTGTGTATGTATTTTTAATTGACTTTTGTGTCATATCATGACATGTGAAGTACACTCTCATTTTATTAATTCCTTGGATAGAAGTGTCAAAACGGAACATGAAAATTGGAGTTGAAGGGTTAAAATGCAACAAAGTTGAGTTGGAGTGCCAAAATAAAATTTTGAAACAAGTTTAAGGGTCTACATATGTGTTTGGCCAAATAATATCATTGAGGAATGAGCGATCCTTCAACGAAACACACAAAACATGATACATCACATTATCCATATACTGCATGTTATCATGAAAGATTGATTAAGTCATTCAACAAGAAACTCTTTAATTCTTCATTATACAATCATAATATATCTATATACTGTCATGGTATCATTGAGGAATGAGTAGTCCTTCGATGAATACATTGACCTGATATTGTTGAAGAATGAACAGTCCTTCAAGTTGTCAATCCTCAATTATGTATAATATCATTGCAATATATCTGTATATTAACATGGTTTCATGAAGGACTACTTAAATTATTTAGTGATACACTCCTCAATTCTCTATGATACTTATAGTATATTCATATATTGACACATCATTAAGATATGTTTTAGTACTTCATTGGGACATTCATGTGACCTCCATGATACTATCATTGTTTATCTATATACTAAGATGGTATCATGTATTACTACTTCATCCATTCATCTGTGTAAAAGAATATATTTCTCTAGAAATATTGTCATGTTATAACCAATGTATATTGTTATTATGTTATATGTGTAAAGGACACATGTTGTTGGACTCATATATAAAGCAAGAATTATATGAAAATTAAATTTGTTTTGAGTAACACAATTCCGTGATGTCCACATCTATCTACAACACTTGCACAGAGAAGAATAGGGGCGGACCCATATGGAGTTCGCCATGTGCTCAAGTATTCATTAACCTAGTATTGGATTATATATATATATATACACATGTTAGATAGTAAAAGTATATATTCTGTTGTTAGTGTAGAAGCAGCCGAGAGACCACAATTAGATTTCTCTGACTCTGAACAAGAGGAATTAATAAACGAAATAGGATTAGAAATGAAAAATCTAGATGTAGAAGAAATACAAGCAAGCACAATGGTAAATGTTTTACAAGAATGTAGTCATGAATTTGAAAGGAACAAAGGAATAGATAGTAATCAATGCACTATATGTAAGTGGTATCCTAACAGAGAAAAAAGTGCAAAATGTAAACTATGTTACATGGAAGGATGTATCGCGTGTATAACAGATATGCTAAAAATCAAGATAATAAAAGAAGAAGAATACAAAGAAGAAAGAAATCAGACTACAACCCTAAGAATAATGACGTTAGAAACTAGAGTGAACGATTTGGAACGAAGAATAACAACCTTAGAAAAAGAAAAAGGAAAAATAGAAGAAGAATGACAACTAGAACCTACACAAGAGACAAAATTAATGAATATAGAAACTTATGAAACTTTGATATGTAATGAAGATAAAAAATTTACAACAATAAAAATACTAGCAAGACTCAAAATAGGAGATGTCGAGATAGAGACTCTAGCACTAGTAGACACATGATGTATTGGGTGCATAATAAACAAGAAAATAATACCACCAAATCTAATAAAGTTTTTAGATAAACCAATTGCAGCAATGCAAATGGATGGAACACATAATATCTATCAACATTATATAGATAAAACTCAGATTAGTTTTATAAATACATGCGACAAATGTTACAAACCAACTTACAAAATTGAAAGAATTTGGGTAAGAGAATTAAATATAAATGTAGATCTTGTTCTAGGATTACAATTTATATTACACAACAATGGTAGTTGTTTGATTACAAGGGATGGAGTAGTATTCTTTAAAAATACTACTTATACACGGTACAAATAACAAAAATACAGACACGAGGAAAACACATTAGTAATAAATCCAAAAAAGTATCCACCAACACACTAGACCTAGATCACCTACAATCGTGTTGTAACGAATATAAAAATGGTAAAACATGTAGAAAGCAAGAAGAAATGTATGAAGAAGAAGACTACGACATACTAAATAAAGATTACATTTTGATTGATATAGAAACAAAATTTTATAACTTCAGGACAGGAAAGATGGCTGACACTTTGCCAAAAAGTATAACTAACGAGAAAAAATTATGGATACTCCCCGCAACACTAAGAGGTGAGTCACCTAAGAAAAAGACAAGTAAATCAAGAAAGAAAAAGAAAGAAAAAAATGAAAAAACTAATAGAGAAGACTTTAGAAAAATATTTGCAAAATACTAAACAAGAGCTTCAAGATAGGTATGAAGACGTAAAAGACGAAGGAGCGCAATATGACTCAGATGACGAGGGTCACGATGGAATAGACGATGATTCAGGAATGAGCTTTGATTCGATAGCATTACAAAACTTAGACACGAGAACAACTATAAAATGTCAAAATAAGAAGCCAACAAAGTAGATGTAAAAGGACAATAATATTATGGCAGATAAGGAATATTTTGACAACTAAGACAAGGGGTCCCCAACCTAGTATGCACAAAAATTTTCCACTCTGGTATGCACAAAATTTTTCTTCACTTTTACTATTATATTTACTTGGTCGCACTTTCAGCACCGGTTCCCAACCTGCAAAGCTTCCATCTATTTCTATGATTAAATAGTCTGTTTCAAGAGGTATATTAAGTCAGGAATGTTTTTAACCTTTTCTTTAATCTTTTGTACCAATCTAATATCTTCTTTATTAAAATGTTTTCGTCCTTTACTTCCTGTCTTAGCGTATAATGGTTCTGCTACTTTTTCTAAGTCTTGGATGAAGTTCCTAGCGTAGTTTATAAGTCCTAGAAGTTTTTGTAATTCTTTTGTGCTTTCTAGTTTATCTAGCATGTCCAAAACTTTTTAGCTATATGCGGTTGTAATTTAATTTTTCCATCTCCTAGTATTACTCCTAAGAAATTTATATGTGTTTTACATAGTTTCATTTTCTTTTTGCTTATTATTATGTCATTTTCTACGAATAGTCTAAATACCATTTGAAGGTGGCCTAGATGTTCCCTAATGTCTTTACTAAATACTAAAATGTCATCTACATAAACAAGGACAAATCTTTTATAGTCTCCAAATATACTATCCATTTTTTTAAAAAAAATTGGAGGCACAGTTTTTAGCCCGAAAGACATTGCTAGCCATTTAAAATATCCTTCGGGACATGTAAATGTTGTCCATTCTATACTCTCTCTGTGCATTCTAACCTGCCAATATCCTGATTTACAATCGAATTTACTAAATATTTTCTTCTCTTGTATTCTATTTATTAACTCATTTTTATCCAGGAGTTTATATGTATTTGTTCTAGTATTATCACTAAGTCTTTTATAATTTATTATCATTCATGCTTTTCCCCTTATTATCTCATTATGATTTCGTACCATAAAGGCTGCAGACCTATGCTTTGAAGTAGATCTTCGTATTACTCCTAAGTTTAATAACTCCTTAATTTGTATAGCAAAATCTTCCATATCTTGATTAGTATTTTCTATTGAGGCTGTTTTTATTATGTATTCTGGGTTTATGATTTCTAATTTACATACTACTTTTTTTGTCTCCCAATGTTTTAACGGGTTTTCTCCTATTATTTTCATTTCATCTAGTATTTTTACTATCTCGTCTAAGTCTTTAGGACTTTTTATAGCTCCTATTTTTGTTATTCCTGTCTTGAAGTTATAAAATTATGTTTCTATGTCAATCAAAGTGTAATGTTTATTTAGTATGTCGTAGTATTCTTCTTCATACATTTCTTCTTGCTTCTACATGTTTTACCACTTTTACATTCATTACAACACGATTGCAGATGATCCGGGTCTAGTATGTTGGTGGATACTTTTTCGAATTTATTACTAATGTGTCTTTCTCATGTTTGTATTATATATATATATATATATATATATATAGAAATTAAGAGGAATTGATATAAATTTAACATAGAATATCCACTAAATAAGTAAGTGGTTTGATTGGTTCAATGATTCAAAGTGGGTCTTTAAGGATGTCTTAGTATCATTGGCTTGAAATTGGATCTCACTCTAAACATGCTATTTTTTTAATTTTCAAAACCCACCCTTCTTTACCTATCTATAGTAATATACAAATACTGCTTCCTTTTGCTGCTTTTTACTCCCTCTGTCCTGTATAATATGAGCACTTTTCATTTTACATGATTATTAAGAAATTATTAATGCACTAGTTAACTTTATCATTTTACCCTTTATTTATATCAATATACATTAAATTAAGTTAGAAAAAATCATTAATATACTAATTAATGGTGGGATAAATTGGAAAAATAATAATTATTTCTATCCTTATTTAGTAAGTGCCCAAATATTTATAGAAAGATGTCCATATAATATGGGACGGATGTAGTATATTTTTTGCTTATTTTATACTCCCCTTGTCCATCTTTTCTTGTCCACTATACTATTTTGGGATGTCCAATAATACTTGTTCATTTTATGAAAAATCAGGAGATAATTTTATATTTAATTTCTAATTTATTCTTATCATTAATTATAACTATTTTTCTATCATATTTTTTAAGACATTGTATTTATTATATTCAAAGGATGATTTGGTAAAATTACCCCTATCATTTACTACTTCTTAATCCTTGTGCCAAGTTAATAGGGATCAAGCAAAGATGGACGGAGAGAATAGTTGTCCTTTTACTATTTTCTCTAGAAAAGAGGGTATACAAATAAATATTTTTCTTTTCTTCTTTATTCAATAGAATAAATATCACTCTCTTCATTCCTAATAATTATTGTGTTTCACATTGCAAAAGTTTATAATTTCGAAGCCAATTTAGATTAGAATAATTTAGTATTTTGAAATTAAAATTTTAATATTAAAAAATTATACTAAAAGTAATATAATTTATATTTTTCTTATATTAATATGATGAAAAAAAACAAAAAAAAAAACTACACAACAAATCAAACATAGCTAGAGTTGAAATGAAATTACCATTCACCACTATATATATTCTATTTTATAGCAAATCACATACTTATACTCAACCTCCTCTAATAACCAAAATTCACTTTCCATCGATTCCACTCTCTCTCTCTACCTTCCCAAATCTCTCTTTTCATTCTAAAGATTTTTCAAAACATAAAAATGTCCTAAATTGATTTTTGATTCTTGATGTGAATCTCCAACAAATTCAAAATTCCCTTGAATCACTGTATATATGGGTTCTCATAATTCAGAATTAACATAACTCCTCTATTCTACAACTATATATAGGGGTTCTCATAATTCAGAATTAACATAGAAGAATTCTAACAAGAAGCCGGAGAGAGCTCGTGGATCAAACGTTGAAAATTTTTCTACAAGCAATAAGAATTCAAGCAAATTGAGCATTCAAGTTCAAGAACGCATCAAGATCATGCCTAAAAGCCCTTGAGTCCAAGTACAAATCAAGATCAAGTTCAAGAAATAATCCATATCAAGTTCATCAAATCCATAATCAAGATCAAGACCACCGAATTGAAGATTAAATTCCAAAGCCCTTGAATTCAAGTACAAGTCAAGATCAAATCCATAAAGTTCCATCAAATTCAAAATCAAGCTAAAGAGCCTTGAATTTATATTTGAAAAGGTGAATAAGAGGATTCATAGACATTGTAGAACTCACTCCTTGAAATAAAATACAACGATTGTTGCAATATTTTTCATTCCTTGATTATTATTTTCTCGACGCGAATTTTATTGTCATACAAATTCTGGCACGCCCAATGGGGTAATCTCTACCTCTCATCTCAAATTTTCAAGCATCAAAGAATATTGAAATGACTTCCAAGAAAATCTCCCAATCCACTTCCTCTAAGGTTGTTGACTCCAAGTTCTCTGTTGAAGTAGAGGGAATTCTTGGGGTTACTTTTGGAAGTGTCAGAGCAGTTACAAGGAGAAAAACCATTATGCTAGGACAATAAACATTGCGAGTGTCGTCCGCACTATCTCCTGATTTTAAATCTTCAAATCCAAAAGGAGCAAGGTCCTCTACAAATACTTCAGAAGGAGAAATAGTGTTGCTGAGAAGATCAAGCAGACTTTGGCTCTACTTGAGGTCTCTGGTTCCAAGAACTCTACCGCAAAGAAAGACCATGACTCATCCAATGAAGCTTCTCCATATGCATTGCATAATGTGAGCCCTCTAAAGATTAACTTTCACACTAATCCGTGTTACTCTTCAATGCCTCCAACAACCATGCAAGCGATGACAACTAACGCTTCATCCATGGAGGAACAACTCTCAAATCTGGTAAAGATGATTGAAGGATTGACCAAGTGTCGTGTCCCATTTTTTTCTCGCGGAAAGACAGGAACCTGAACAATGTCGTGGCAACGACTCTTTTGGGATTTTAAAAGAGATTTTATGAAGAGTCGCCACCTAAAGAGTTAAGGTGTATTAGGAAACCATTCTAACCTAATAGCTAAGGCTAAGGGTATGATTCAACCAGAGAACGAGTAAGAGTTCAAATTACCTCAAAGGGAAGGTGTTAGGCACCCTTCGAGGTTCGCAAATGCGGGTCCCGAACGTATCTCACATTTTATACGGGGGTTAACAAATAAAGTCTCTTATTAAAAAAATTATCCTAAAATGCGTAAGTGATAACAAAAAGGAATTTGAACAAATAAAGGAAATAACAGAAAAAAATTTAACTACCCCAAACATTAAAATATAAACAAAAAAAGAAGGAATATTAAATTAGACAATTTATTACCACTCGGACAAAATCAAAGTTTGTCCCATCAAGCTCGAGTTTGATATCATCCTTTCTGAGGGTCCTATATACCCCTACCCCTCATAGGTTGATTTTATTATTAACCTAAAGGCGCACTAAAGAAAAACAAAAATTATAATGTTTTCCTAAAGTGTCTAGCGTCCCTCTTAAGGTCCAAGAGTCATTGAACTTCTAATTTGTGATGGTTCTTGACTTAAAGAGAATTTAAGGCTTCCTAATTAGACTCACGTCAAATAAAACATAAAAGATAAGCACTTAGCAAGTAAAATCTCAAATAAAACACACATAAATAGCGCAAAAGTTATGTCATGGTAAGTGTATGCATCACAAACCAATTTTATAACTTAATGAAAGATTTTTAATTCTAAAAAAACATTGTCATGTTGAAAACTTAATGAGGCATGATTTAAAATAGAATAATATTTTAAAAATATTTTAAAAAATATTTTAAAAAATAATTTATTAAAGATACTTGAAATATATGGTGTGTTAAGGTTCAATAAAGTCACAATATCTAAAACCTATATTGTTTAAACATGCTAAAATTATTTAAGAAAGAAGAAAATAAAATTATCATGTCTTCTAAATCCTGTAATTATTTTTAAAAGTGGACATAATAATTTTTTTTATAACTTGAAAGAATTTTAAGTCAAAACTTGTACATGCATTAAAAAAAATGACTTAAAAAACTTGATTAAGATTCTATAAAATCCTATAATTTTTTATAGTCAGTAAACATGATTTTTTTGAAAGTAATCAAAAAACACTTGTCCAATAAAGTTTAACTAATGTAAATCTTACAAGATAAAAGTTAGCATGATAGAGTTATTTTAAAACAAAAATTTTAGAAAAACAACAAACATTTTTATGGGTTTAAAACAGTCTACTCAAGAGCCAAGTATAATAACAATTAATACTAGAACAATATCAAGATTATCAAATCGATCAATTTTCTTTCATTTTAAACGGACATTCCTGAAAATTAATCTAGTCGATTTAAGACATAATTAACTCATTAGTTCCTATAGACATGTTTTCTACAACACACTCACATAAAAAAGAGAAAATTAAAATGGAAGAAAAATAAATAGCACATTAGTTCCCTTTCCCCTTTTTAACAAAAATCCTCAATTCCACTATTATATATTACATTTTGCAATTTGAAAATAAAATACAAGAATTAAGAAATAAATGAAATCTTCGAAGCCTCCTCCATCCCAATCCCAGGTGACTCTTCACATCCTGATTTTGCAAGAAACATAGAAAAAACGAATTTCAACACTAAAAAAAACTAGCAGTATCCATAACGACAGTAACGACGACGGCGACGATTACAGTTAAACGTGTAACTCAAAAAAAAGAGAATGAAAACTCACCAATTAATCTACTAATGATTAAAATCAAACTTGATCTTGACAGAATAATAAGGCAGAGAGTGATTATTTTTTAACAATGTATATAAGAAAGAGAAGAATGTAGGAGAGAGTAATATGTTTCTATGCCTTTAAGAATTATTTTTTTCGTATGAAGAGTCTTCTCTAGAATGAAGGAAATATCCCCTTTATATAATAGAGTAAATACAGTAGGAAATAAGACAAGAAAAGTTAATTGAACAAATTAAGTTTATCATAAATAAAAATAACATCAATTGATTTGGTTCAGTCAACAATTTACCAAAAAATAGATCAATTAACCTCAATAATTTTACCCTGAATTCGCAAATCAAATATTTCATTAATATTTATCAAAATTATATGTAAAACAGAAGATTCACAGACAAATCATGCTAGGGTATATATTATAGAATAAAATAATAGAATATAATTTAACTTTATCAGAATTAGTCTACACAAAATCATGTCAAAAAAGAAAAATAATTAAACCGGGTCTCAACATATGCCATAAAAATTTGTTAGAAATTGGATTAAAAAAAATCAATTAACACTCTCAATAATATGCCACGCAAGACTAATTGCCAAACAGTTAACAAATTAGTAAGTGAAAACAGTTCACACACTAATTGCACAAAAATTAAAGAAATCACATAATTGGTCAAGTGCTATTGAGAATCAGTCTAGATTTAGGCATTCAAATATACTCTAATTCTAAGTGAGGTATGAAAAATATTGAATGAACCATTAGATCGTATGCAATTTACATTTTAGAAATTAATTCACAGTGGTAGTAGCACAACAAGTGTAAAAATAAAAGATGAAGGTTTGAGCAAGATCGTAGAACGAACAGATTTGTGCATATCTAAACTTGAAACCTTAAATCAAATTTCGTTCTTGATCAATTTTGTCACCGTAGGGGACGAATTTTGAGTTTTTTTGCTAGAGTAATTTACTTGTTCATTGTTTTTGTACAAAGAGAGCCACTGCATGGCGGGGAGCGGAGGAAAAGGGGTCATTTGGTGCGGCAACCATGGATGGTTTCTGGTGGGTTGAGCGAAGGAAGGAGAAGAGTATAAAGGGAGAAGGCGATGGGGAGGGGCTGTTGGTGTGGAGTCGTTGGTTGTCGCTGGACGCGGTGAATGGAGTATAGGGGCAACTAATTGTTGGTGTGGCTTTTTCCAGTGGATTGGGGAAAAGAGACGGAGGTTTGGGGAGGTTAAGGGGCTGTTGGATTTTGAGGGTCGTTGGACGGCTGTTTACAGTGAGAGGAGGGGCGGCAGTCCCGCCTTGGAGGTTTCCGGTGAGGGAGAGGGAGAGGGAGAAGAAGATGGGGTCGCCAGTGGAGGGTGGCGCTATAGAGGTGGCATTTTTAGGAGTTTTTGGTGGCGGCGTGACAGGGAGATGGTGGAGAGGTTGAAGGGAGGATGTCGGCGCTAGAGTTTTGGGAAGAGGAAAGTGTTTGATTGGTTGGTTTTTTGAGAAAAGGGAAAATGCATTTTTTTTAGGGTTCGGGGGTGTTAGGGAATGAAAGGAAAAATCATTTAGAATTAATATTGGCCATTGGATCAAATGGAATGAATGATCACAATTAATTCTTGATCAAATGGGGCGGATTCAAATTGAAAAAGTGGGTATCCGAATTTAATTGATTGAAATAGGGTTGAAAATTTAAAAATTAAGCCACAAATTGGTCTAATTTGGGTTAGAATTGAAAGAAATTGTGAATGAATTGACCAGAATTGAAACGAATTAGATTAAAAGGGTTACAAATCAAATAAATTGAGGGAGAATTGAATAGATTGTCATCTAATTAATACTTATAATATACACACAAATAAAATAAAATATACAATATTTTAAACAGTAATCTTTATGTAAAGGAAAATATCGTAATATAATATTAAAATACACACATGTACGTGAATAATTTGTTTACAATATTTGAATATATTAAAATTATTTTTTTTAAATTGAAGATTGATAAAAAAAATATATATATATATATATATAATTCATTTAAAGTACGATGTTAATCCACTATAAAAATAAGTAATAAGTAAATACTAAATGTTACTACTAAAATAATAATAATTATAATAATAAAAGTAAATAATAATAATAATAATAAAGATAATTTTAAAAATGGCAAAATAATTACCGAACAAATTTTGAAAGTTCTGAAAAATATTAAAAATATGTAATTAATTGGATAAAAATAAAAATAAACCCATTTATTTAAATAGTTTTAAAAATACTTAGTTTAATCAAATGACAACCTAGAACAAATTATAGGTCGGTCTAAATTGAATGTCAACACCAAACATGTGCAACACCAAGAGTCTCACATTGATAAGTTGATGGACAGGGTGGACGACTTACTAGGTAGAGAATTTAGCCATGCACCTGGGAAGGGTATTGAAATTCAAGAGACTAAAAATTCTGTGAAACAAACACCGCCTATCAAAGGAGATGCCAAATTCTACTGAAGGGACGATCCCACTCGATCAATTAGAGGAGTTCATTGAAGGGACCATCAAAGACAACTATGAAGTCTCCACCAAGTCTTCCTTTATGTATACCAAACCTTACACTTCAAGGATTGATAGCCTTAAAATGTCTGCTGGTTATCAACCTCCCAAATTTCAACAGTTCGAGGGCACAGGAAATCCAAAGCAACATGTTGCACACTTTGTGGAGACATGTAGCAATGCTGGGACCTATGGAGACTATCTCGTCAAACAATTCGTCCGCTCCTTAAAAGGAAATACCTTTGACTAGTACACAAATCTTGAGCCTTATCCCATCGACAGTTGGGAGTAACTAGAGCATGAGTTTCTCAATCGCTTCTATAGCACAAGGAACACAGTGAGCATGGTAGAACTCACAAACCAGTCATCGACTTCATAAACCGATGGAGGAATGCGAGACTAAATTGCAAAGATAGACTTAGTGAAGCTTCCACAATAGAAATATGTAACCAAGGAATGCACTGGGGCTTCTCTACATCTTACAAGGAATCCAAAGTCCTTCGAAGATCTAGCTACTCGTGCTCACGATATGGAGTTAAGCATGTCTTCTGCAGGAAAAGATATAATGTCTGTCCATGATCCTCGCAAAGGAAAGGATAAAAAAGAACCTAAGAAATGGATCAAATTTGTGCTAAAATATCATAACAAGGAATTCATGAATGTCAATGCATCACCTGTGAAGTTCACTACAAAGAAAATCAAGAAACAAACTGTGAAAACGTCTTTTCTAGGACGTCCAAATCAAAAGTTGACTTTAAGAGAGATACAAGAAAAGAAATATCCCTTTTTGGATTCTGATGTATCTCAAATATTTGATGAATTGATTGAGTTAAATCTCATTGAGTTTTCAGAGATGAAATAACCCGTGAAGCCGGAAAGACTGACACCCCAAACTATTGCAAATGTGATAGACTTTGGGGTCATTCTCTCGAAAAGTGTTTGTCTTCAAGGAAAATTCATGCAATTGGCTAAGGAAGAGAAGATTATCCTTGATGATGAGAAAGCAAGTTCTAACCAAATCTCTATCACCTTTGGCTTGCTTGATCCAGTGCAAATATATATCTTTGAAAAAGAGAAGTCATTAGAGCCAAACAAAACTCAAACTGATATAGATAATGATGAAGGTTGGATTCTCATGACTAGGCGGAGACGTAACAAGACAAGTTCACGAAAAGAATCATCTAAGCAACTGACCAAAGGAAGGATGGTGAGGAGACCAAAGAAGCAAAAGTTAGTCGCACGTCTAAAGAAAGAAAAGGTGGAAGTGTATCACCAACAAAAACCATGACGTCTTGTGACTTTTGGAGAGTTCTTTCCGAGTTGGTTTCACACCAAGACTATCCATGAAAACATTGAGGCATCATGTTTTAATACTGACAAAGAAGAAACAATAGGTGGAACTTTATCAAGGATGTCTCCTATGGACAAAGGAGAAGAAATGGGTGAAACTCTATTAAAAATATCCCCGTTTATCTTTTGAAAAGCCTATAGAACCCTCTTCTCAAAAAGCATATACATGTGATAAAAAAAATCACATTTATAGAGGATGATCTTCTATTTGGTGAACAATTACATAACCGTCCTTTGTATGTGGTAGGTCACGTGCTAGAGAAGAGGATAAATAGAATCTTGATTGATGAAGGATCTGGAGTTAAAATTTTGCCCATCCATACATTGAAAGACATGGGTATCACGACTGAGGAACTTAACAAAAGTCATCTGTTAATACAAGGATTCAATCAATGAGGCAGAGGTCTATAGGCTCTATCAAGTTAGAAATCCATACTGGTGATTTGCAATCTAGTGTATGGATGCACGTGATCGATACAAAGACTTCATATAATATATTTCTTGGTAGGTCTTGGGTACATGGGAATAAAATTATCTCATACTCCTATTATCAATGTTTAAAGTATCTTCAAGATGGAATTGAAAGGAAAATAATTACTGATGATAATCTTTCACTGAAGCTGGGTCACACTTTGCTGATACAAAATTCTATCTGAAGAATTATATTGTGAAGGAGGCAAAACTTGACGAGGTCAATTCGACTAAGTCTGATAAGCTTAAAAGAAAAAGAACTAACGTGGTTGGTGAAAAAGGCAGGTCCAATATTAAGTAGTTTAATTCCTGTACCAATAAAAGAAATATCATGTCCTTGAAAAAAAATCAGCTTTTGTACCCCACTATGTTCCAAAGGCAAAGAAGGAGGTGAGTCAATTATATGACCTTCAAGGAAATGTACTGGGAGGGATAACTCTTCCTGTCAAACAAATGGATGCAATCAACTTATCTTTAAAGCTACTAGGAAATGTTTGTGGCTCAAAATCCACCATAGGATATGTCATTCCCTACCAAACGTACAAAAGGTTTTGATCCAAATGCTTACAAGTTATTTGCAAGGGATGGATACAACCCTAATGAGCCATCTAAATTAGGAAAACACCCATTAGAAGATGTTTGCAGGTAAACTCCCAAAGGGTTAGGCTATAGCCAACCATCGACAATTTGCTTCTCCATAAGAAGCACAAATAATAATTATATTACTATAGAGGACGAGTCTTCTTCTTCTAACAAAAGGCCTTTTATCTTCGACCAACTTGGAAGACCCACTACAAGAACTTCTGTGTTCGAGAGGTTGGGTCAATTAAAGAAAAAGAGTAACAAGTATCAAAGAAGTTACCTAAGGGTGACGACACTTGCTCTGCCCATCCAAAAGGATATTCAAAGCACAATTCCTTCTCGGATGAAGCGTCAAGTGGAGCTTATGGTTTAATGTGAAGAGGTACTAAAGAAAAAGACTCACACTGTGGTTTACACGAAGGAGCGCGAGGAAGATGAAGAAAGTGGGGACTTCTCATATTATATTACAACCCTGAGTGAGCTTAATGTCTCATCTCGAATGAAGATTGATGGAGAGCCAAAAGATATAGCTTGGTGCTATCATATATCTGTCAATGACAATGATCCACAAGAAGAAAACGATGTTGGAGATGCTCCACTAGAACTAGAAAAAGGAGTGAAGACCATAATAGATCCTTTAAAAGAAGTTAACCTTGTCACTAATAAAGATCCAAGGCCAACTTACCTGAGTGCCTTTCTAGAAGGTGATAAAGAAAGCACTTATAAAAATATACTCAAAGAATATATGGATGTCTTTGCTTGGAGTTACAAATAAATGCCTGGCTTAAATCCTAAAATAGCAGTCCATCAATTGGCCGTCAAGAATGGTGCTCGTCCTATCAAGAAAGCCCAAAGATGTTTTAGGCCAGAGTTGGTCGCATTGATCGAGAATGAAGTCAATAAATTCATTGAGGCAGGCTTCATTTGTGAGGTTAAATATCCTGCGTGGATTTCAAGTATCATTCCAGTGAGGAAGAAGAATGGTCAAATTCAAGTATGTGTTGACTTTAGAGATCTCAATAATGTATGCCCAAAATATGAATTTCCATTTCCTACTCCGGAGTTGATGATTGATGCTACCACTGGTTATGAAGAAATGTAATTCATGGATGGTCCTTCTGGCTATAACCAAATCCTCATGGGACCAAAAGATGAAGAACTCACTACATTTCACACCCTTAAAGGTATCTATTGCTACAAAGTGATGCCTTTTGGCTTAAAAACTGTTGGTGCCACATATCAAAGGGCTATGCAGAATATACTTGATGACTTACTCCACAAAAATATCAAATGTTATGTTGATGACTTGGTGATAAAGTCAAGAAAGAGGGGAACCCATTTGAAAGACTTAAGAATGGTGTTTCAATTGCTCCGAAGATATTAACTAATGATGAACCCATTGAGATGTGTCTTTGGGGTTACTTCTGCAAGTTTCTTGGCTTTATTGTGCAATATCGAGGGATTGAGATTGATCAAGCTAAAGTTGATTCCATCTTGAAGATTCTCAAACCTCAAGACATTCATGAATTAAAAAGCTATCAAGGAAAGTTAGCTTAATTGAGGAGGTTTATCTCAAATCTAACTAGCAAATGTCAACAATTTAGTCATCTTATGAAGAAAGACATTCCTTTTAAGTGGGACCAAACATGTAGCGGAACTTTTGATAGTATCAAAGCATATCTGCCGAACCCTCCAGTTCTGGAATCCCCTATACCTAGAAATCCACTAATACTCTACATGCGACACAAGAAAGGTCTATAGGAGCACTATTAGCTCAAGAAAATAGTGAAGGCAAAGAAAACTCTCTCTACTACTTGAGCAGAATGATGACGCCAAATAAACTGAATTATTCACCAACCAAAAAGTTGTGTTTGGTGCTAGTATTCTCAATTAAAAAGATGAAGAACTATTTTCAAGCTAATGTCGTTTGCCTTATTTCCAAAGCAAATCCTATCAAGTTTGTCATGTCAAAACCAGTCCTCAACGATTGATTGGCAAGGTGGTACCTCAAATTTCAATAGTTTGAGATCACATATGTCCCTCAAAAGGCTATGAAGGGAAAAGAATTAGCAGACTTCTTGGCAGACCATCCGATACTAGATGATTGAGAGTTAACTGATAATCTTCCTGATGAAGACACAATGGACATTAAAATACAATCTCTTTGGAAGATGTACCTTGATGGGGTTGCACATTGCGGCAGAGTAAGCACTGGTGTAGTGTTTGTCACTTCAAGGAGAGAGGTTTTACCATTCTCCTTCACATTGAAACAATGTTGCTCCAACAATGTTGCAGAATATTAAGCATTGATACTTGGACTCGAAATGGATGTTGACATAAAACAATTACAATTACAAGTCTTTGATGATTCTTAGTTAGTGATTAAATAACCTTTGGGAACCTATGAGGTCAGAAATCCTGAACTGCGCCCATATCATTATTTTGCTCAAAAGTTGATAGGATGGCTCAGAGATGTAACCCTCCAACATGTCCCAAGAAAGGAAAATAAAATTGTTGATACCTTAGCTACTCTAGCTTCAACTCTGACTCTTCTTGATCAAACACAAGTTACTATCTTCCAAAAATGGGTAGTACCACCGCTAGATGAAGACAAACATATGAAGAATAAGATTGAGCATGTTGTTGCAGTTTCTGAAGCCAACAAAGAGGATTGGCGAAAAACTATCATTGACTACTTATGTTATGGGATACTTTTAGAAGATGCTAGAAGAAGGACTGACATATATCACTGTGCACCTCGTTTCCTTTACTATAAAGACACCCTAAATAAAAAATCATTTGAGGGAGTACTCCTTCAATGTCTGGGAGAGGAAGAAGCAGGCTAAGATCAGCAAGAAAAATATTCGAGAGTATGTGGATCTCATCAATCCGGATCGAAGCTCTGCTTTTACATAAAGAGAAAGGGGTATTATTGGTCAAGCATGGTAAAAGATTGCTTAAACTATTCTGAAGGTGCAAGGCTTGTTAATTCCATGCAAACTTCATACATCAACCGCCTGAAGTTTTACACCTGACTATCGCATCTTGGCCATTTGATGCTTGGGGATTAGATGTTGGTGGAACACTACCAAAATCTTCCGATGGACACTTATACATCTTGGCCGCAATAGATTACTTCTCACAATGGATCGACACTATTACTCTCAAAGAAGTGAAAAAGGAGAATATTGTAAACTTTATTTGAGTGAATATCATATACCGATTTGGCAGTCCTTGATACATAATAACCAAAAATGGTAAGCCATTTGATAACAAATTGATGAATAAGATTTGTGATCTCTCTGGCTTCAAGTAGTGCAAATCTTTTATGTATCATGCTGTCGCCAATGGTCTAGCTGAAGCATTCAATAAAACTCTATGAAATCTTCTGAAGAAAGTGGTCTCTAAGTCCAAATGAGTCTTACATGAAAGAATGGAAGAAGCCTAGTAGGCATATAGGACAACATATCGCACATCGACTCAAGCAACCCCATATTTGCTTGCTTTTGAAATTAAAGTAGTCCTACCACTTGAGCGACAAATACCTTACTTGAGACTTGCTATTCAAGAGGGGCTTGCCGAAGACGAAAATGCTCGACTATGTCTCTCTGAGTTAGAAGCTCTTGATGAAAATCAACTCAAAGCTCAATAAAACCTTAAATGCTACCAAGCTCGTCTATCTCGTGTTTTTAACAAAAAAGTTCGTCTGAGGTGCTTTCAAGTCGGAGACCAAGTCCTTGCGGTAAGGAGACCCATTATCACTTCACATAAGTCAGGGGGAAAATTTACCTCAAAGTGGGATGGACCATATATAGTATAAGAAGCATATTCAAATGGTGCCTACAAACTTGTTGATGCAGATGGCATAAGAATTGGTTCCACAAATGCAAAATTCCTCAAGAGATACTACCCTTGAAGTGAAATGATGCTCCTTAATGTATGCGCATAAACTGTATGTTACTCTTGGCCCACAGGAGTATAAACTTTGTACGACATACTAAAAAAACACTCACTCTTTTAGAACTACGTTGTGACTTGATCCTCTTTATTGAGGTACGTAGACGCTTAGAATTATGTTCTAAGTTCAATTGCGTGAGTGTCAAAAAACCATATGTCCCTACGTGATCTCTCACATGAGAATTAAAGCTATAAGTACCTTTCAACAAACTTTGGACTTATATAAAAAAAGTGGTGACTCAATGGGGGCAAACTCCTATGAAATGTGAGCTTTCGCAACAAGTTGAAGCCTTCAAAATTCTCGAAGTACGCAAGTTGACATATTCAAATCCTCCAAACTTGCAGGTTGTGATCTCAAATTAAGCATGTAGAAAAATCGAAGTCTTCAAACTTTTCAAGTTTGAAAGTTGAAGTCTTCAAGTGGAAGTTCTAGATTCTCCGTGCCTTCAAATTAGAAGACATCAAGTATAAAAGGTGAAATCTTTAAGCCTTGAAGTTCTTAAAAGTTGAAGCATTAATATTTGCAATGTTTGCAAATGGAGCGTATGTTATTTCTATTCTCATTGTCCTATAAGTTATAGGCTGAATTTGGAGCTCACAAATTCAAATGGGAGAATGCAATAGGATACATGATGTAAGACGAGATGAAAAAGAAAGGAAAATTTTATTACTTAAATCATATAACATATCATCAAAATTTAAAGAAAATAAAATAAACAAAAGAAGATAAAAGGAAAAAAATCCAATCTAAGCATATAAATTATAGTTAATCAGTTATTGACACAAAGCTTCAAGATGATCCTTCCTCTGCTCTGCACCATCGGACAAATTTGTGTCAAACATGCATTAAATTCTTTGACTTCAAGTATGGTGGTTGGCTTGGCTCCTTTGACTTCATCCTTAGCAGTTGCTAAAAGGACTTTCAAAGCTTGTGCCTTTTTGCATAGCTCTTTTATCTTCTTCTTCATATTACCTATCGACGGATGAAGGGAGGACATCACTCTAACCTTCTCATACTCCTCAAGCATGGCATTTGAAAATAATTCTCCCGCTACTAGGATAAACTCTTTTCTTGCAGCTTCCAAATTTATATCATGGAGAGTTGATCGTTCTTGGTCATATGAGTTAGCAAACTTAAAGAAGGAGGCTAATAGCTTTATCAAAGGCGAGACATCCACATCTTTGCATTTTATCTCCTTGATAATTAATTGGATTTCATCTTTAAGAGAGGAAATAGAATCCATATCACATCTAGATAGTTTTTCCTGAATAATGGTCCAAAGAGAAAAAATAAAATTCTTTTGAGCATCTAGGATTACTCTCTTTCCATCAAATACAGATACAATAACTGTTTGATGGTTGCGAACAATAGACTTTAAAGTGTCTTTGACCTCATCACAAAAGATAGAAGTTGGCCTTTTGCTTGCCTGCATTAAAAGAGAAGGGCAAATAGTCAAAAAAAGAAAAAGGTTAAGATATACTCTATAGGAGAAGTATAAATCATACCTCTTTAATAGGGGTTATATGGTCCTTGAAGGGTTGTTTGTCTCATCATGTGATTCAACCACAGGCGTAGTAGCATTTTCTAAATCATCTGGGCATATTCGTGTTCTCTTCTAACAATGATCTATACTACTACTCTCACTCTCATATTGAAAAGACCTTTTAGGAACTCGAACAACTTGAGTAGATATCTTTTATTTCAATGTCACCGAAGGAAGTTGAGATTTTCCTTTGATATGTCGTTAGGACAACTTGGCATCCAAAGGAGGTACACCAGCATTGGAGACTTCGATTATGTGTACTTCTTCAGAATCCTCCAAGTGTACGACAGGAGTTGGTCCAACAACACTCACTAAACCCTGATCACTAAGAAAATTTCCATGGGTCTTCTTCCACCAAGCCTGATAGTTAGATCCAAGAGAAATTCCTGTGTTAGGTGTGAGTGAGAGAAAAGTCGCTTGGGATTGTAGATACACTCATAGACTGTGAATACCATACTTCATTATACCAGGGATATTTTGATAAAATCCAAATTGAAGACTAAAGTGATGGGGACTATATGGCTCAATGATAAATGATTTTTCACATCTAAGGGGTAGATAGTTGAAGAGGATACTTATGAAATAACTAGTTCTAAATCAGGTGCATTGACATTATCCATATAGAAATGAGGGTATGTCGTTTCCTACGTCGTAGATATCCAATCCACATTCTCTCCACCATGGATGCATATTCTCGTATCATTTTTATCAAAATACCTTGCACCTCCCTCTCCAGAGTATACCACCATAGTAGGAACAAATGGACCATTAGCAAAGGCAAAATGAGTCTTGAAATAATGAGTGAGCCAGGCATAAACATAATGGATGGGAAAGCATGTTATAATTTGGTCAAGTTGTGATGCAGTTGAGATATTATTCAAACCGTTTTAGATACTAGATAACACCGAAATTGCAAGGCTTACTTTTCTCCCACTTGCCATCAAGCTTTTCATCTTGAATGTCCCAGGATGAATGAAATCACCTTCTTTATTAGGAATAACAAAAGCACACAACCAGCAAGATAAGAAGGTCGCCAGATGTGTCTCATCTCTTTTGTCAGGTATCACCCCAAGCTTAGAAAATATCTTCTCTTTGGCATGGGACCACTTTTTTGCATCACACAAGGCTCCACTAGGATTATGCGTTTATTCAAGACGAGCGAACTTCTTTTCCTGCCTCGACAGAGAAGGCCAATACCTTAGAGGTTTCTTAGGACAAAATTTTATCCACTTTCTAAAAGACACCTTTTGGTCAGCATCTCGAAGATGATGAAAGGCCACAAATAAATGTTCACCAGTTCAAGGAATGTACTTGATATTCTTTTTATTGAACCTCGTAAGCTCTTAGCCTTAGGCTCCATTTCTTCATAAAGAGAATCCAGAATTGGCGAGCCTCCAAGAATGTGTAAATCCTATAAAGAAATAGATAATTCTTGAGCAAATGTGAGAAGTGTGTTTGTTTTGGGACACCAAGCTTCGCAGAATGCTTGTAAAATATCTGAATTGCAGTCATAGGTGAAAAGTGTTGCATAAACAGCGTCATAAATTTGTGCCATACCTAAGACTTCTTGACTCCTACTAAGAACATCTTCGGGCCACTCCCAATACCCTTGGATATGACAATACTCTCCCTTAATTGTCATGGCATCTCTCTAGCGAATTTCACTTTGAATTATGCAATGACCTAAGCTCGAAAGAGGAGTTGCAATGTTAGCATGATGATGATCTGGTGCTTGGAGAGACCACAACTTGATTAGCTTATTAGAACCATGGGTTTGCATTGTAGTCCAATTTGTCATACAAAATGGGTAATTCAAAGGAGGCCACGGGCTCGCGTATCAGTCAACTAGTGGAGTTTAAGTCAAGAATCTAGTTTGCTCCACCTCTTCTTTAGTTTCTACTACAAGATGCTTAATTTTGGTGGAAGGAGAGATGTATTATCTAAAAATCACCATCTTTCCAAACTGCAAGGAATAAAAGAAGTCGTTAGTGAAAAACGTAGGCATAAATGGCAAGAAAAATACATAAATATAATCTTGTCAAGAAGATCTCTTTGTCATTCTTAGGACGAGAATGTGTATCCATTTCCTTTCATCATAAAAACGTCTTTAAATTGTCTTTATTATGGAGGGAATGTATATCCATTCCTTCTCACCATAAGGATTTCTTCAATTTGTCTTTCTTAGGGTGGGAATGCATATTCATTCCTTCTCACCATAAGGATCTCTTCAAATTGTCTTTTTTAGGGTGTGAATGTGTATCCATTCCTTCTCACCATAAGGATCTCTTCAAATTATCTTTCTTAGGGTGGGAATGTGTATCCATTCCTTCTCACCATATGGATCTCTTCAAATTGTCTTTTAAAGTAAGGACACAGGTTCATCCCTACACACCTCAAGATTAAATTCTCGTGTTGTGATAGAGCCCTCCATTGTGCGGTATCCATAATATATTGCTTGTGTTGACCTACGAAAAAAGGAGGGACAACAAAAGGACACAAAAAAAGAAAAAAGAAAAAGAAATTACCTGAAGACAAAGAGAATTTTGTTAGTTGTCAAAATAATCTCCATAAGCTACAATATTTTCGAACCGAAGCTACACGTCGGCTAATGTCAATGACAGAGGCTCCAAAATTATTTATGTTAATTGAAAAAAGAGGAGCATCTATTTATAGATGCAAAGTTGGGGTTGAGGGAATCCTTTTCGTATATTAACTGTAATTCCTCTCCAAAGAAAAGTTTATGCGAAAAAGAAATAGGAAAGGTTACCAAAGTAGAAAAGGGATTAACAAGTAGCTAATCTTTTGAGGTCACTCCATTTCTTATGATATGCCAATATATTCACTCCTTGCCAATTGTGGTACAAAGGGAAATGCATTAATTTTGAGGAACATCAAAGCAATACTTCAAGTCTAGTCTTAAAAAAAATATCTCAATAAGATTTGAAGTAGAAGATATTTGTAATCATATGAAATTTATTAAAATATAAATTTTATAAAAGGATTCAAAATATATTAAATTTCAAATTACATTAGTCCAAAATGAATATTGTGGATTAATAAAATTGGATTAATTAATTAAGTCCAATAAAATATTGATTTAATTAAAAGTTCAAATTCATTTATTTGGGCTATAAAAGATGACCCACTTTATCAAGCCTAATATCCTCTCATCCTAGAGGTCCACTTGATGCCACGTGTTGGATGATGTGGATGCCAAGTCAAACAAAGTAGCAAATAGGATCACACCATGTGTCAAAATGACATGGCATTCCTATCTCAATCAAAGACCAATAAAAATGTGTCACATATACAAGTGATATGTTTTGACCAATCA
This sequence comes from Solanum aculeatissimum, assembly GCA_038996855.1. Classification (NCBI taxonomy): domain Eukaryota; kingdom Viridiplantae; phylum Streptophyta; class Magnoliopsida; order Solanales; family Solanaceae; genus Solanum; species Solanum aculeatissimum. The sequence continues at coordinate 9,292 of JBCEWC010002921.1, read as the reverse complement.
AATATCGCCATGTCACTTGACAGGAAATCTACTCCTATCACTTTTCTTGTGCCATGTCACCTTAAATCTGATTGGCCAGAAGAAAGTCTGATTCCATCAAAACTCATCTATTCTACAATTATATATAGGGGTCCTCATAATTTAGAATTAACATACAAGAATTCTAACAAGAAGCCGAAGAGATCTCGTGGATCAAACGCCACAGATTTCTCTACAAGCAAAAAGAATTCAAGAATTCAAGTAAATCAAGCATTCAAGTTCAAGAACGTATCAAGATCATGATCACCGACTTCAAAAACTAGCCCAAAAGCCCTTGAGTCCAAGTACAAATCAAGATCAAGAATAAATCCATATTTGTTCATAATTTAGAATTAACATTCAAGAATTCTAACAAGAAGCCGAAGAGAGCTCGTGGATCAAATGCCACAGATTTCGCTACAAGCAACAAGAATTCAAGAATTCAAGTAAATCAAGCATTCAAGTTCAACCTAGCCCAATGTAGTTAGATTTGACTTAAGTCATGCAATTTTGACACATGATCACCGACTTCAAGAACAAATCCAAAAGCCCTTGAATCCAAGTACAAATCAAGATCAAGAATAAATCCATATCAAGTTCAAGTTCATCAAATTCATAAATCAAGATCAAGACCATCGAATTCAAGATCCAGCCCAAAAGCCCTAGAATTCAAGTACAAGTCAAGATCAAATCCATCAAGTTCCATCAAATTCAAGATCAAGCTAAAGAACCCTTGAATTTATATTTGAAAAGGCGAATCAGAGGATCCATAGAGATTGTAGAACTCACTCCTTTAAGTAACATACAATGATTGTTGCAATATTTTTCATTCCTTGATTTTTATTTTCTTGACGGTGAATTTTATTGTCATACAATAACTTTTTTTTTTGTTTGTTTATATTTTTTTGAGTTAATCTCGTCATGATTTCTCTTCAACCATCATTTCTTTTGCCTCTTCTTCTTCCACTATCTCCGATGCTTTCACTTCCTTTATGTCATTGTACCGCAACCATCGACCTCACATATTAAATTTTGGTGGATGAAGAATAAAAAATTGGGATTGTTCACGGTGGTTCGATGAAGGTAGAATGATGGGTGTGTATTTTCTTCTTTGTGAGATCAATTGATCTCTTAATAGATTATATATATGTTGGGTATTTCAATTTGTGTATATATTTTAATGGCTAACACAATGAGTGGGTGGGGGTTTCAATTTATTTATTTATTTTTATAAAAAATGTTAGATCTTGATGTATTTTTGTGTTGGGGAGGAATTTTTGTATATTTGTTTATTTTTAGGTATTTATATGAATACATTCAAGTGTATCAATTCAATATTGTACTTCTTGTATCAATGTAATCAAATATATTTGTTTATTGATATATTTTTGTACCAATATATTCAATTGTCAATGTATTCAACTTAAACATTTATATCAACATATTTAAGTGTATCAGTTCATCGTTATACTTTTTGTATTAGTGTATTCAAATGTATTGTTTCTTATTATAAATTTGTATTCATATAATTATTTTATTGAAAGGCAAGTATCAGATACACTTCAACATTTATAAAGTCCTTATACAATAAGACATTTATATTTGCATCAAAATTTGTATTTTGTATCTTATTTATTTCTATTGAAAGATAAATATGCAGTTTATATTTTTTGTATTTTGTATGCCTTTTAACAGTTAAATTTTTATTTTTGCTTGTATTCTAAATCAATTGTTAGTATATGCATTTTATAGTTCGATATACAAAGAAATATGACAAATTTTATGAACGAAAATAAATACAATAACATTCTTGATTCAAATGAAAATAATTAAATCACACATAAATGAATACAAGATGAGATTTTAATGCCTTAGGTATACGAAGAAGTTTGATAATTTTTAGGAATAAAAAAAAAATACTACAACCTGCTTGACTCAAATGGAAACAATCAAATATAAGCAAATTTAGAATTTTTTTGCAAAGAAATGATCATAAATAAATAAAACAAGAAATTTATAGACGCACATAGTAGTATTTAATATAAAAATATTATCAATATTTATGATCATATACGAATACAACAACACGTTGGAATACAAATGAATATAATCAGATACAAAAATTTGACAATATTTGAATACAAATGACTCATAATAAATATATGATGATTCATAATGAATACAACGATGACTCATGATGAATACAATAAAAAAAATTGACAAATTTTATACTTGATTTTGAATTCTCTAGAACAATGAAGAATCACATACACACACACATGCATTTGAGAGTCCAATTTAAAGTTGGAGAATCTTTAGGAGTGATTTATTCCATTACCAAATATGAAATCATTTAAAATTGAAGTAATTTATTCTATTATCATTTCAAAAAAACATATGTTCCTTCTTTTACTCAATTTAATTAAGATGTATTTATTTTTTTATAAATTGTTTTTGAAAAATACAATAAATACAACATATAGCAAACCAAAAATATAGCTGCAGATTGTAACAATTTAGTTGCAGAGATTGCATCTTAAAAATCAAATTTAATGAAAGAAGATAAGAGTAAACCTGATCAATTTTTTCTTCCTTTTATTTTTTCAAAATTTGAATCGATCTTCATATTTGCGAGCGATTTTGTATTTGAATTTGAATTATGCAAAAATGATGTTTCATATTCAATTTAGAGTCCAATTTTAATATGCTTGATTTTAAGGGAGTGATTTATGCTAACTTACCATAGCAAAAAATATGTATTCCCTGTTTGACTCTATTAATTAAATTTATATTTGCATGTATGCATGCATATTAACAAAAAAAATACAATCATTCAATGGATAACAAAGAAAAGTATAGTTATGCATTGTTGTCACAAGGTCATGATGACACGTACCTTACCCCCGATAGGCAAACCTGACCCTAACCCGGAGCGGCTAGTAACGAGTACAACAGGAACAGTTTAACAAAAAGTAGATATAACAAACCAAACAGATATTGAATATATAGTATATGATACAATACTAGACCAACCCTCTCAGGACCTGAAAGTCACTTGTACAAAATTACTATAAATGTGATATGATAGACTGAACCATAATATATCTGTATATACATACACAAAATCAAAATAATGTACCAGGAAAGTCTCAGATCACAAAAGATAACCACCGATACAGACATAAACCGGAAGGATCCAAGGATACCCAATGCTAACCACTAGTCTCCGAATATCACAACTTCCACAAGATGAATAAACACTGTTGGCTCGTGCTAGGACCAGCATCACGAAACAGATGCAACAAGTAGGGGTGAGTACTAGGAAAATGGTACTCAGTAGTCCTCACAGGTCGACTGAGTAAGAACAATAAATAATGTGGGGATAAACCAAAAATAACTCTACAAGTATGTAATCACAAGGATCAAGTGCATATGTCGACAAATATGAAAGTCACTAAAACTGGATGGGGAGTAGTGATGTATGTGGGTGTAAAACCCTACTGTCTATGCTTGTACGTTGATTAATCCCCCCATGAGCCCAGAAGATACACTCATACATAATAACAGGGTAAACAGGTGTAAGGTTTGAGTGTCAAGTCTAGACTGCGCTCGCACCCAACCATGTATGCATAACCATAGCTCTAACAGAACCACTTAACTAGGCCTTTAACCTAAAGTGTACACCTTGAACTGGCCTCTAACCCAGGCTACAATTTGGCCTTTAACCTAGGCTATGACCTGGACTTTACCAGGATAAGGTCAGATGTGGTTGTTCTGCCTTGACCCTTAGGCCCAGACTAGTCCTATATGCCCTCCTTCAGTATTTCCTTTAGTGATATAGCCTTTACTATAACGGTATAGCCTCTACTACACTAGTATAACCTTTCCTATATAGTCGTTAACTAGAGGTATACAGAATGTAACTCATCCTCATTTACACACTTTCCTAGTGCAAGAATATGGAACCATGTATGGAAAAGGATTGGACCTTTAACTGTGTGAGACTTTACTCTGTGTTTCAAGGTGGCATCGGCGGTTCCCTTATATCCAAGCATAATCTGATGTATCGCGAGAATGCTCTAAAGTAATCAGTGAGTCATATGGATAATGGGGTTCCCATCTTATCATGTCCTATTTAAGGCTCGATTCTACAGACTCAAGTCTGTTAGTCCGATCTATAAGTATCTACGCCTCTCAAGTTATATCGGATGTAGTATAGCTGTCTATCTATCCTGATCAAGGCAGATCTAGGGAATCACTAGCCTAAGCCTATATTAAAGCCTAACAAACAACAAACAATATAAATATAGTAAACAGTGAATATATCAGTCATAGATGTTCTCCGCATGCCAAGCAAACATTCTATCAATCCTAGATAATCAGAAGTACAGAAGATAACCAGAATGCAATAAACCATCAGTATATCAGTCCCAAAAGATCCTCAGCAAGACACATAACCACTTTATCTGCCCCAGATAATCACAAATACGACAAGAAATCAGTATGCCAGTCCCAAGTACTCTCAACATGCCAGCGGATACCCAAACAATCACAAATATCAACTAGTGTCATCATACTCAATATGTATAGCCTTTAACCTGTCCCCCTGCTATCTATTCAATCAACCCAAATAGAATTTACACATTCAAATCAGTCTATGAGAGGGGAAGACTATAGCCTACCTGAATGTCAATCACGTGCACTCCAATTCAATCTATAGGTGTTTTACCTTTTTGAACAAGCTACGAATATCACCAAGCTGCCAAAATAGAGTTACAATGTTAATAGGGTCCTTCCAATATCAAATTTATAATATGATGCTTCTCCCTGGATAAAAATATAAATAGGCAATAGTTCCGTTATTATTTCACCTTAAATGCGACTCAATTGGGAAATTCTAAGTATACCACGACATGCACCTTAAAAAATACACAAAATAGACCTAAAATTTACTAAAATCCAACCCAAAATGTATAAGAAATCAAGTTCCAAAGTTTCTGAAACTGAAACCATTATATAATAGCAAAATGGCAAAAATGACCTTAAATGATGTGCCAAAAGTAATTTTCAAACCCCCATGATGTTCTCCATGAAATTCTAATCAATTTAGCCTTTTGAATCACTGAAATCAACTTCAAAATGATCAAAATATTGTTGGTGAAAGTTTTTGCTCTCCTTCGGAAAAATTCTTGAATTTGGGCTGATATATAAGACCCAGGGGTGTCGCTATAGCAATATCGTATTTGCTATAGCCAACCACCCCCAAAGGGGCAGTTGTCTCTATAGCGACCCTAGGCTCGCCATAGAGAGTCCATTGTCATATTAGCAACCTTTCTATAATGACCTAGGGTTGCTTTAGCAATGGTACCAGATGTTTCAACTACAACTTTGATTCTTCCCAGCTTTTATTTTTCGACAGGGTGTCCAAAACTCGTTCGGAATCCAAAACACGCAAACAAACTATGTAACCAAACCAAATTTGACATTCCAGATCCAATGACACAATCAAAATTCCCATTCAAAGTCGTTTTGATTAGATGTGGGTCCTACTTTCCAATTTCATATTTACTCAATTTCTACTAAGGGTCTCAAAATGCACCTGAAAGCCTCGGGAACTGAATGAAAGGTCGTTCTAGACTAAACTCAATGTTTCAAAGCTAACTATGTTGGTAGAATTTTCATTTGGGCATATTTTCCAAGAATGTTGACTAAATTCCATTATTGGCCTATTCCAAAGGTTACAATACAAAACTCGACATAGACTAATACTACAAACCTCGATACTCTATCTGACCCTACTTCTAACCTAGTTTGTCCATTTCGAAGCTGACGAAACTATTAGAATTTTATTTCAAGGCCATTTACACAAGCTTTACTACTAAACTCACTTTTATAACTTTAACAGGCCTCCCAAAATGGAAAACTACACAACTTTCAAACGAGTGACCAGGCGATTGAACTATTAGTGTCATCAAGTCACTAATGACTTGGGGTCACTATATGAATACTTTAACCGATGCAAAAGACGTAGAAGTGACCTGGAGGGTCATTATAACATCCACTACTATAAAAACTTTCATCCACGAAAGTACGGATAAGGGCATATCTGAGGACTCAAATAGGCCGGGGTACTTCTCGTGCATGTCCTGCTCTATCTCCCAGTTGGCCTCCTCAACAGGGCGATGCTTCCACTGGACTTTAACCATGGGTATAACTCTGGAGTGCAGTTGTCTGACATCTCTAGCCAAAATGTCTACCGACTTCTGAATAAATGCCAATCGATCATCCAACTCAACAAATCATATCGTAACACATGGGACTTATTTCATAAATACTGATGCAACATCGAAACATGGATTACTAGATGTATAGTTGAATATACTAGAGGTAATGCTAACTCATAGGCAACTGCACTTACTCTCCTCAGAATCTAAAATGGACCAATATATTGAGGGCTAAGCTTGCTCCGCCTGCCAAGTCTCATCACCCCTTTTAAGGGCGACACCCGCAGGAACACTAGATCACCAACATCAAAACATAAGCGTTAGCTGGTGCTGGCTCTGGCTGTCCCCAATCAATCCTGGATGACACGACCATGGGAAAAAGTCTCTTAGAGTAAGTCTGTGCCATATGGTCTAGGCTTCATGGACTCAAACCACCCAATATGAGTACAATAATGCCTACCATATAGAGCCTCAAATAGTGCCATCTGGATGTTGGAATAGTAGATATTATTATATGCAAACTCTGCCAGAGGTAAGAACAGATCCCACTGATCACCAAACTCCAATACATAAGACCAAAACATATCCTCGAGGACTTGGATAGTACACTCTAACTAGCCATCAGTCTGAGGATAAAATGTTGTACTCAAGTCAACCCTGGTGCCCAACTCTCTCTAAAAAGCTCTCTAGAAGCTAGAGGTGAGCTATGTACCCTAATCTGATATAATGGACGCCAGTACTTTGTGAAGATTGACTACCTCCTGTATATAGACACGGGCCAACCACTTAGCACGGTAGGAAGAATGAACCAGAAAAAAGTGAGCAAACTTAGTTAGTCGGTCAACGATGACCCAAATGCTATGAATACCCCTGGATCTCTGAGAAAACTCCATCACAAAGTCCATGGTGATCCGTTTCCACTTCTACTTGGGAATGGGTAATCCTTGAAGCACTCCACCGGGTTTCTAATGCTCAGCCTTTACCTGACAACTAAGACAATGACACACATAATCAACTACATCTCTTCGCATACTATCCTACCGATAATATTATCTCAAATCTGTATACATCTTTGATATGCCTGGGAGGATTGAGTATCTGGAGTCATGAGCCTTATACAGAATCAACTAAATCATATCCCTAACTTTGGGAACACACAATCAACCTTCAAACCTAAGGACTCCATCTGAATCTATGATAGCCTGGCTATTACCAGTCTGTTAACCTTGATCTTTAAGGACTGCTAACGCCTCATCCTCATATTGTTTGTCATAGATATGATCAAATAGGGAGGATGGAGCCCCAACATATGCTAATATTGATCTGAATCCTAAAATATCCAATCGTGCTAACCAATTGTCCAAGGATTGAATGTCCAAATCTAAGGGTTGCTCTATCATAGGTATATAAGTTAGGCAAGCCATGCTGATCGCCTTCTAGCATAAGGTATCCGCCATTAGGTTTGCCTTCTCCGAATGATACATAATAGAGAGATCATAATCAACTAGTAACTCGATCCACCGCCTCAACCTAGAATTCAAATCTCGTTGACTTATAATTTACTATATGCTGTGATGATCGGTATAAATCTCACAATAAACTTCGTGTAGATAATGTCGCCATATCTTGAGTGCAAAAACTACCACTGCCAACTCCAAATCATAAGTGGGGTAGTTTCACTCATGAGGGTGCAACTGTCTAGATAAATAAGCAATAACTCAACCTTGCTTCATCAAAACACATCCCAGACCAACTCTGAAAACATCACAATACATTGTAATTCCCTCATCCTCAACTGGAACAATCAGAATAAGAATTATAGTCAATAACTCCTTGAGCCTCAGGAACCTAGACTCATACTCCTCAGACTACGCAATGGAACACCTTAGCGAGTCAGTCGAGTTAACACTGTAAAAATAGTAGAAAACCTATCGACAAACCGTTTGAAGTATCCAACTAACTAATGAAACTCCTGACCTTGGTAACAGAAATGGGCTTACCCTAACCACAAATAGCCTCAATCTTAGTTGGATCCACCATAATGTTTTCTTTGGACACCACGTGTCCCAAAAATGCTACGAACTTTACCAAAACTCATATTTAGAAAACTTGGCATAAAATTGATGATCACTCAATGTCTGAGGTATGGTCTTAAGGTGTCGGGCATGCTGCTCACGACTTTGGAAATATGTCAGAATATCATCAATGAAAATTATCATAAAAGAATCTAGATAAGGCCTGAACACAAGTGTCATCAAATCAATAAAGGTTGCAGGAGCAATAGTCAATCCAAATGACATAACTAGGAACTCATAATGACCATTACGTATTCGAAAGGCAATCTTAAGAATATTCGCTAGTCTGATCCTCAACTGATGATACCCCGACCTCAAATCAATCTTAGAAAGTACGGCAACCCCCTATAGTTGATCAAATAAATCATCAATATGAGGCACAAGATAATGGTTTTTCACTGTCACCTTATTCAGTTTCTTGTAATCAATACACATACACATAGTACTATCATTCTTCTTAACAAACAAACAGGAGCATCTCAGGGAGAAACACTCGATCGAATAAAACCTTGATCTAGAAGACCTTATAGCGGAACACAGAGTTTTATAAGCTCGGCAGGAGCCATCTAATAAGGAGGAATAAATATAGGCTTAGTGCCCGACTCTAAATCAATAACAAAATTAATATTTTTCTCAAGTGGCAACCCAAGAAAATCAACAAAAAACACATCTAGGAACTTACAAACCACTGGAATTGAATTAACAAATAGAGCCTTAGTTGAAACATCACGAACATGGGCCAAATATGTTAAACAACCCATAGATATCAACCTCTGGGCTCGAACATAGGAGATGAACCCAACTAGTGCATGACTGATAGATCCCTGCCATACCAATGGAGGTATAGTTAGGGCTGGGCGTTCGGTCGGTTCGGTTCGGTTTACAAAATTTGGTTCGATTTTTTAATTTTCGGTTTAGTGAAAATGTCAATCCAAACCAAACTAAAATAAATTCGGTTTAGTTCGGTTTTTGCAA
>JBCEWC010002920.1:0-32232 GCA_038996855.1 Solanum aculeatissimum | reverse complement strand
ATTACAAGAATTAAAAAACTAATGGAAGTGGTCTGAATAAGTCCAACGTATTTATAGGGAAAGTGGTGTCCAACAATAGGAATAGGTTTCCTATAAGTTGTTGGTTTCTTGATTTTTTCCAAAAACACGGTTGAAGTTTATTTCTATTTTTTTTAGGTAAACCAAAATAATGATACACTCACTATGATGATTATATATAGTGCTATATTATATTGTCTTAAAAGTTAGTATTATAGGTAAATGGCGTAGACAACAAACTACACATAAAAGGGTGTGTATGGAGGAAAATATTTCTTGAAAATGTTTTCCAATTTTCTCATATTTAGTTGGCTTAAATGCTTTGGAAAATATTTTCTAAATCAACTTATTTTCCTCAAATTAATTTAAGGAAACTATTTCCTTCCAAAAATTAAGGAAAATATTTTCCAAAACTCTTGTCCAATTTCAAATTGTTATTTTTAATCCCATCACGATCCCCCTACCCAAAAATAAAAATTATTATTATCTTAAAAATAAAATAAGATTAAAATTTTATTTTTGAAAAAAAATTCACGTTTTGAAAATTTTATTTTTCCTTCATCGCTATTCCAAACCACCCAATTTCCCACCCCCCCACCCCCCAAAAAAAGAATTATTTTAAAATTTTTTACTCCACCCAGCGCCCTACCCCCAGCCCCACTACCCACCAGAAAAAAAATTAAGAATTTATTTTTACAAAAATTTTAATTTTTGAAAATTTTAATTTTTACCCCATCCCACACCGCCAGCCTCCCGCCTCCAGCTGCCCACCCCCATACAAAAAAAATTAAAAATTTATTTTTACAAAACTATTAAATTTTAAAAAATTTAATTGTTTACTCCACCCAGTCGACCACCCTCACCCCCAAAAAAAGAATTTAAAGATTCATTTTTTAAAAATATTTTAAATTATGAAAATATTTTCAGGTTAGAAATTATTTTTCTAAAAGATGTTTTCTACTCTCTAACTAAAAATAGAAGTTTTTTTCTAAAAAATATTTTCATTCATTAACCAAACAATAAAAAATATTTTCCACTCACTAAGTTAGAAATCAACTCATTTTCCTCCATACCAAACACACCCAAAGACTAGCTTTGGCGGTCAGTTTATGGAACAAAATTATCTTGGAATGCAATTTGAAAGGGATGGGAATGGCTTTTTACTTTTGAAGGTTACAACTAATATGAAATTGCATGATGCTTTTGATAAATCTATAATGAGCTTAGCGGTTATTTTGAAAATTATTGCGAAAATTACCATTTTACTCCTTCCGTTAATCCTCGCGGGCATTATTTAATCAACTTGTGTGGTTGTTTTTGGATAGAAGTCAAACAACTAAGAATTATGTGGATTTTTGAGTTTTAATGTTTAAGTTATGCAAAAAGTGAGTTTTGATGTCAATTGGAGTTTCGGGTCTCAGAATGAAATTTCAACGATTCCATCAGTTCTGAAACGTGGAATTTGGTTTATGTAAGATGTCGGAATCATATTCGGATTTCGTATGTGAAATTGAGGTCTTAAGTTGGAAAAGTTGGTTTAAAATAAGCTAGGTTTGACTTTGGTCAACATTTTGAGTTCGAATGCTCGGATTGAATTTTTGATGATTCCGTTGGATTTCTGATTTCTTATGTTACTTTCCAATATTGGTAGTCTTTATTTTGAATCTGAGACTATGATGTATTTACTTCCTTTCAGTACCATTTTAAATGCTCCTCTATACTTGTGACACCAGGTCTTGGTGATGTATTTCCATATCTATCTGTCTTTTAAGATGTTATTGTTGTTTATCTTGAGTTTTTATGGTCTTTTAGTCTTGGTCCATTTAGTGAACCAACATATATGGGACAATCTAAGTAATTGAAAGGAAATTTTATTTTCATTTTTTAAAGATTTGCACTCTAATAAATTAATAGAAAGTGTTGATTTTGGTCAAACCTCCAAAGCTTTTAACTTCCAAAATTGAAATACTCCTCATACGTATTTGATCACCTCAAGAACCATGTCACCCATTCTTGCAAGTCATAAACTGCTAATCATAACTATGAAAAGGGTCAAACAGGAGAAAAGAAGCGACAATCACTAAGCTCAAGTAATTGGATGATTTAAGCTCTTGCGTTCTCTGCAAACTCAATGCAAGTCTGGCAATTACAGTCTGAGAAACAACATACTTCACATCCAAAACACACACATGAAGTACAACCTCCACATGTCGGGGAACGCAAACATCCCTTGTACACCCTTCGACTTGTTCGCTCTTCAGCATCATCACATGAAAATCTAAAACGCTAGAAAAGCAACAAATAAACATGTTCATCGTGAATAAAAGAAGTTTAAAATCAAATGAAGCATTCTATCCGTTCAATCAAAAAAATTAAGCACGAAAGGAAACATACTTGCCAAAAGGAATATCAGAGCACTTCCAATGGGCATTGATCAAAGCATCATGATAGCTCCTGCATTCCTCCTTTGAACGGCGACGAAACCTACGCCCTTTTTTACACTCAGTACATTTGATAAACTCATCGCGATGTAAGAATCTACATGCTCCCTTGGAAGACTTTGAATGTTGATGATAATACTTGAGCAAAGCAGTCTTTATCAGTGGAACTTTGTAACCATCAACAAAGATCCAAACATTATGTTTCCATCTCCTGCAAGTTTCTATTCCAGCATGTTTCTCAAATGCTACTGGAGTAAGATTATCTAATCATCAAAGATTATCTTTTATTAGTATCAAAACATGGCGACAAGTATCAAATAAGATAATAAGAAGGAATAATTTTTTGTTTCACAAAATACAAGTACAATAGTAACATGCTAAATGACTCATTGATAGAAAAATAAAAAGTAGTACGATATTAAATTATTTCAATAAATTAGAGCGAACTAATGATCAAATAATTACACCATAATACTAGTTTCAAGGAGCTACATAACAATAGGTGAATGTAGTCCTGTTTATCGATTTAATTGTACCTAGTATTTTTCAAATGAACATATTGCAAGTTCTTTGAAAGAGCAGTTGTGGTCCTAATGACAAAAGTATCAACATATATATAGTAGAATGAATACTCTTTTTTCCATTATACACATGCACGCGCACATAGTATGATGTTTAGGACAGTTGTTGAGCATCTCAACTAATTTCATGGGATATATTTCACCTCTCATTGCAATAAAGCTAGGAAGGAAGAGAAAAAATCACCTAATATTTTTGTCTCAGTTGAAATTTAAAATTGGAACCTCATAATTCTTAAATCACTTTTTCATTAACCAATAAGTCGCACCCTTGGATGCTATATTGAAAATATATATGTCCATGAAGAATACTTAGTTAGCAAACATCAATCACTTCAAAGTCAATAAACAGAACTCAACTCAACTCATAATCAAAGCTCATTTTTTTCTTACAAATAAATCATCTATAAAGGAGAGTTGACACAAGCCTATAAGATTATTTAAATTGTTCATCAACCAAATAATTATAATGTACTCAAGTAAAATATATACATAAAATATTAATAAGAAAAAAATTCATATTGGATTATGCAGTGTGTCACAACAATGACATACTCCATACAAATTAATGGATACAGTACCACAACTTTCAAAGCAAAAAGAGGAGTGTGACAAGGAGTCCCAATGTCACCTTACCTATTTGTGCTTTCCATGGATTATCTAACCAGGATACTAAAGACTCTACAAGCAAACCCTGGCTTTCACTATCATCCAAGATGTCAAAAATAGAAGACAGTGCAATTGAGTTTTGTTGATGACCTTTTGCTATTTTGCAAAGGAGATGTCTTAATGGATGTTTATTTATGTTCTCTAAAACCTCAGGTTGGTTGCTAACATAGACAAAAATTGTGTTTATTTTGGAGGTGTTAATGATATAACATCTTGCGCACATTGCCAGAACCATTCATACCTTGCCAGGGTAAGGGACGAAGTTTAACTTATGGATTCATCTAACTTGGCCATCACAGTGTCATGTAAAAAGTCGTACTAGTTTGGTACGTTCCTATCCTATACTAGCTATGTAGTTTATCAATTTGAGTTTCTATTACTCTTACCCATATCGCTGCTCAATATTACTCTCAAAACATCATTTATATGTTCATAAATTAAAAGTGAAATTTCTCAAATACTTATTCAATATTTGGGGACTTAGCCCAACTTTAGTGTTTCTCAATTTGTCACTTTTCTTTAATTGAGAAAAGTCTCAATTCAATGGATACATAAAACAATACTTTGTTACTCAACTTAAATTTCAGAATTATTGTTTAGGGGGTACTCACGTGTATGCTCAAGATATGATAATTGGGCTTCTTGTTGAACTCATGTTGAAATTACATCTCAAAATACTTCTTTAATTCAACTCATACTTTAGACTTGATAACTTTACATAACTTCTTTAGAGTTCTAAATAAATGCAACATAATGTCTTGACATTCGTAACTTAATTTGACAATAGAGTAATGTAGTAAAATAATCTATTTTGAAGAAATAACATATGCAATTAATTCAAAATGAAAAAGAAGACTTGAACTCAACTCATAGTTTACTTTTGGTGGAATTTGATAGTCACTAGATGATGAAACAAACTTAAAATGACTTTTGGGGAGCCTTACATATCTGTAGCGTGAAGATTTTTTGAAAGTACTTGAAGAATTTTTCTCAACCCTAGCCCTTCTCTTTCACCCTAGATGCTCTTCTCTAAATAGAGTACGTGAGCGTGAGAGAGAATGAGCATGGGATATTGTTAAGGGGATCAAAGTAACCCCCAAAATGATAGGGATTTAGTCTGAAAAAAGATAAAATTAACTCTCATGAAAGTTGTCAGACCAAACCACGACACTCCATCAACGGGTCGTGATTCAGTCTACGGCTCATAGACTCCCTCTCGTGAAACCTGGGAACAAATCTGGCTTATGTCTATGATCATAGTTCTACGGGTCATTGACCCCTTACAGATCGTACTCTAGGGCTCATGGAAATTAGACAAGATTAAGAAATTTCTGAAATTGATTTACGAAACCCCTTAGTATAGTCGTAGAAACAAATATGACTTGTCCTGCTCACTCGTAAAAAGGTTCAGAGCCTTGGTTTCTCAAGACTTGAAATCACGAAACCTAGTCTACGGCTCGTAGATTGAACTCGTAGATTGGTTCCAATCTCAAAATTTCACCTAGTGTTGAGGGGATCCACGAGCTCCTATCTACCGTCTATAAAACCATAGGTCGTAGATGTGATTCGTAGATGTCCATTTGGTGAAGAACCAAGTTCAACTCTTGAACTTTCTGGACTTATCTAAGCTAGAATAATTAGGGGGTATTACAGTTAATGATGTTGCGGCGTGGTTAAATACTTACACTTTTAATTAGAGATATCAAATTTTAATTCTATATATGCCTAAAAAATAATAATTTTTCTTTCACCTACTTTTTTGTTTCTCAACATATTTCAAGAATAAAGTTTATTAGCACAAAACGTTATTTAGTCGATTCTCACCTTTAATATCGTATAATTTAATAATTGAATAAAAAGATATAAGATGAAAATAATAATGGATATTAAAATTTATGGAGAATATCTTGTTCTTACTAAAATTTAAAGAGTAGTTTTCTAAAATTTGTTCACTGATCATAATATTTGTTAATATACTATAATCTTGACTTTCAAAAATTGAATCAAACACGTGTCTTTCATCTAGAAGTGTACTTCACGAAACCGAGGAAAGCCAAATCCCACTTTAATGACCTGTTTATTAGACTTAATTTGTTTTGGATAATTGTTAATATCCAACATCACATTTTTTCTTGTCATTTTCTACTAACATATAGTATAACTTTCAATTTGATAACAATCACTATCTTCATCAATTTCTTTTCTATCCTTTTTCTTCCTTGGATTGAGACATTTTTCCATACAAGGTTTTACTTTTCCATACAAAGCGTGACACTCAAGGATCAAAAATATATTCTCTATTTTCTACATGATCGAAGGAGGGCTCATAGTGTTACATTCAAAGACCGAAAAGTATATTCACAACATAATTGTCTGTATGATCGAAAAGCACGCATCAGATCAATATGCCAAATTCTAATATCATATCAAATTAATCTGATTTACATTTTAAAAAGTTAATTCGAAAAGAAAAAAACACATTCAAATTTTATAAAAAGTTCAAAATTCTCGTCCATAATTATTTCATGTTATTTAATAGGATTTTTTTATTGGTTGGTAAGTTGTTGGGGATCAAGACAATGCTATACTTGTGTCTTAGGTCTCTTACATTATTTAATTTGGATTGAATGTGATTGTGACTTGACTAAATTTGTCACAAATTTTCAAAGTTATAGGATTTTTGTCGGTGTAAATTTATTTATTTTATTTGACTAAATCAGGCGATGACAACCTCGTTAGAAGATAAGATAAGATAAGATATAAGTAATAATTTTTTTTATTTTAATTAAATATTTTTAAATTTTAATTTTTTATATGATATATTTATGATTATAAATTTTTATTATTGTTATTTATAATCACAAGTTAAAAAGAATCTTATATATTTATTGTAAAATTATATTAATTGAAATTTATATCGTGTTAAATTAAGAGGAAAAAATTGACAAAGAAGTAATGTAAAAAAACATTCTTAATGTAAAATCCTACAAAAATAAAGCAAATAAGTATACGTATACGTATTGTAAATTTCGAGAGAAGATATCTTTTGGATGTGTACAGGATAAATTTCTGCTTCTATGTAATAATTCACGCAAATTACATAAGAAAAATAATTTATACTAGATAAGTCCGATGCGATGAGCTCAACCGAGAAGACAAACCTAGTACCTAGCCAATTTGATGGCTAATTTTTGCTAATTACTTTATCATTATCTTCATAAGAAATACTGTTGCTTAATTTGTTTTTTTTCTTAAAGAAATCAACATTATCTCCATCTTTTCTTTTTAAGTGTCGAGCCTATTAAGGAAATATTTGAAATAATTCTTATTTTGATTCTTCTATTTATGATTAACATATTAATTAAAAAAATTAATTAATGTTCTTTTTAAGGTATCACACTTAAATTAAGACGGTTATTTCTATGTTTAATTAGATGCAATGAGAGTTTGTCTCACTAATTTTTTTTATTTTTAATGCACTTGTTTTTATTTGAATAATAATTAAATATATATTTTTAAAAAAAAGAGTTAATGATTAAATATATATTTTAAAATTTCTTAATTTAAATTTTCATATTTTATATTTTGAGCCATGATTTTTTTATTATATATTATTACTTATTAGAAGAACGACATCAGACAGCTTAAGCAAGTAGTTCTTCGTCAACATGCTTGTTTGAGTTGTCTGCTTCTGCTCCCTCTTTATTATATACGATCCAATCAAAATATTTCGTGGACTTTGACGTGTTTGCTTGAGCAACTTAAGGGTACATTCATAATTTTCTTATGGTTCTTCCGTTTTAATTTGTTTGTCTTATTTTTAGTGTTAAAAAATGTTACTAATTATGATAATTAATGACTTAAAATATTCCTTAAAAAATATGTTACGTCACAATATTAATAATTTAAAATATTTAAAAATCATATTAGAATTTTAATTAACTCTCTAAATTCTATCTATATTACTTAAATTAAAATTAAAAAATAATAAATATTGGACTCATCGATATCTAGTTATAGATATATATTACTAAATATTCATTGAAATGCACCTAAGTATCAATTGCTTACATTTTCAAACTAAACAATAATAATATTTCAATTTTGTTTTTAAATGAATATTTAATATTTTGTGGAATTGAAGATGCTTTGACAAAGGACAGGTGGAGGCCCTTTTTTTTTCTGGTCAATATTATCTGCACATTGTTTATTAGTAATTTCTCTGTCTGTCATTCTAAAAGTTGACCCAAAATAACCAGCTTTAACCAAAAAAAACAAAAAGAAGAAAAATTTTTGATAAAAATATAGATATTTTAACTTTCTAAATAATAATTAAGATAAATAAATTAAATCGATGAAAGTATTTAAATGATACAAGTTGAGTTGAATCCCTTTAGCGATAATATTTTGAGATTTTATGGCGACTTTAGTCGCTGCTAAAAGTCTAATTTCTTATAGTAAATCCTAGTTGACAACACTTAGATAAAAGGATCAGTCCCACATGACTTGCCACATCACTAGAAATTTGGGATGTTTTAACTCTTGAGGGTATTTGTGGTGTATTGAGATAACAACAGGAGCATTTTTTTTATCTTAAAATGTAAAGGAGGGTATAAATAATCTATTTCATATAATTCATGGACAATTTTGATCATTTTTCCATTAAATTAATTCAATGGATTTTATATCTAAAAATGATAAAAAGATGAAAAGTGTTGTAAAATATTAGCAATATAAAAATATTAAAGTAGAAAGGAAGACAAATAGAGTGCAATATAGAGAATACTTTTAATCGTGTATTTTTAAATCATCCATTTACAATATTTAACCAATACGTTAGTACATCTTTATTAAATAGATGCATTACGTTAGTGGTTTAATTAAATGAACATTCACAAGTATATTAAATACATTAGTGGATCAATGAACATCCACAAGGACTTGAATTTGTAATACTCCCCCTTGGATGTTCATAGATAATATGCCTCGATAAAACTTTACTAGGAAAAACTCAGTGGGAAAAAGTCTAGTGAAGAAAAAAGAGTACACATATCTTGTAATACGCCTTGAGTGTTGCCTCATTAAAAACCTCATCAGGAAAATTCAATGGGACAAAACCTTGATTAAGAAAAAAAGAGTACAACGCGTATTATACTCTCCCTGATGAAAACTTTATCTGATATCTTGGAGACGACGCATTTCAATCTTATATCTTAGTTTTTCAAATGTTGACATCGATAATGCTTTGGTGAATAAATCTACAAGATTATCACTTGAACGAATCTGCTGAACATCTATCTCACCATTTGTTGAAGATCATGTGTAAAGAAGAAGTTAGGTGAAATATGTTTTGTTCGGTCTCCTTTAATATATCCTCCCTTCAATTGAGCTATACACACAACATTATCTTCATATAATATTGTTGGACCCTTTGTTTGCATAGAAAAATCACATGATTGTAAAATATGTTGAGTCATTGATCTCAACCATACACACTCTCGGCTGGTTTCATGAATGACTATTATCTCTGCATGATTTGAAGAAGTAACAACTATTGTTTGTTTCATAGAACGACATGATATAGTTATACCTCCATATGTGAACAAACAACCTGTCTGAGATTGGGCTTTATGTGGGTCAGACAAATATCCTGCATATGTATAACCGATCATTTTTTATTTAAATGCATTAGAAAACAACAATCCCATATCAATCGTTCCTTGATGATAGCTGAATATATGCTTAACATTTTTGCAATGTCTTCTTGTTGGACATGAGTTGAATCTCGCCAATAAACTTACTGCAAAATAAATATTTGATCGTGTGTTGTTGACAAGGTACATTAGTGCCCCAATAGCACTGAGATATGAAGTTTCATCACCAAGAATCTCCTCACCCTTTTCTTGAGGTAGAAATGAATCTTTATTAATATCGAGTGATCTTACAATCATTAGAGTACTCAATAGGTTTCACTGTTAAGTATTCAACCTTCAAGCTCTCATCCAGGTGATGACGAAGGAAAATCATAGTCTTTGCTTTATCCTGACTTGATGCTTAGCAGCAAGGTAAATTTCAACATCAAGTACCTATGACAAATAGTTATTTCCAAAAATATCAAGTGTCATAAATTCAAGTTTTGACAAATTCGACATGATGAAAACTATCATAAAATAACTGAGTTAATAACATAATGTTGATTTCTTATAATAAATGATAAATTAATATTTCAAATGATAAAGTATTATATAAGTACAAAATATATTATATACAAGATTGTTACAAAAATGTTTATCTTTTGCTATGCCCAAAAATTCACAAAGAAAAGAAAAAATAATTATTTGAGACAATAAAAGAATTGATGAAAAAGAGAATAGATGATCATATTTTACGTTTTCATCTATCAAAAAATGTAAGAAGTTTAAGTTTAATTAATGAAACATTACTCTTGTTTTAATAACCAAGTTATCAAATGTAAAGTAATCTTAAATCTTCTGAATATTTTTTTTTCTTACAAAGTTAAGAAACCAACACTTAAATAAAGGTGAGCCATTTATGAAGAAGTAACTCTTACATTCCACCTATACTTACGACTTAGGAATGCACACATGGATATATATGACAAAAAAAATACTTACTAGTATTTTTACTAACATGCCATCATATTGCATAGTATTTAATTTAGAGTTATAAGTCGGTGACATATAAATAACATAATAATTAAAATCTCAAGTATATTGACTATCATATCTAGTACAATATTATAATAATACCTAAACCAAGTCATGCGTGCAATAATTAAGTTATATAACAAAAACTTACAAAAATTTCATTAGATATGTTATAAATATATAAATGTATACCTGAACCAAAAAGAAATTTGATTAACCTTTAAGAAAAAGATAATCCCGATTTTTGCAAATCTCAATTGGTTAGAGACTCGTGCTGATAAAGTATTGTAAAATATTAACAATATAAAAATATTAAAGTAGAAAGGAAGACAAATGAAGTGCAATATAGAGAATACTTTTAATCTCTTCAAGTGTGTCATTACAAAGAGTGAGTAACACCCTTTTATAGGATGTAGAAATCATCTATTTACAATATTTAACCAATACGTTAGTACATTCTTATTCAATAGATACATTACATTAATTAGTGGTTTAATTAAATGAACATTCACAAGTACATTAGTGAATTAGTGAACATTAGGGGTGGAACTACATTCATCCAAGGGTGGTCAGATGAACACTCTTCGTCGAATTATTTTTTTTTGAATATATAAGTTAAATATAAATATTTTGATATATACCAATTGCTAAACACTCTTGATACAAAAATCACTCATCCATGTTCTTATGAACACTCTTGACAAAAATATTGACTCCACCACTGATGAACATCCGCAAGTAGATGAATTTTATAATAAAAAAGTTAATTGTGGAAGAAAGATGAACATTGGATACATCTATTATTTTTCTTTTATCAATAATTGATGCATTGGCAGAAAGTTGCAGGAAAAAAGGCTTAAAGTGGTAGAATATTCTATTATTGAAAATCATTCCAAACAAAAGCAATAAAAAAAATTCAAATTCAAAATTATTAAAAATAGAAGGTACTAGGCCAATATTTCTACTTATCAATAACAACAATACACCTTTTCAAAAAAATAAAATAAAATAAAAAAAACTTAGTCCAATTTCAATAATACCTCGACATATTAAAGATGAAAAAAAAATGGTAAATTATGAAAATATTAAAAATTCAAAATAAATACGTACATGTTAATCATTAGTGTAGAATTTTTTTTGTTTGGAATTGAATTTTAAGCGATATTGAAATATATTTTAACGAGATATTAAATTGATCAAAATCCATTTCGTTACGATTGTTCAATTTGTTGGCTATTTCACATATTTTACTATAACTCTTCTCAATGATTTTTCATTTATAATCAAAATAATTTCACTTTTTCCGTTTAAAAAAGAATTATCTAAGTTGATTTGATACAAAATTTAAGAAAATAAAAAAAAAATCAATCTTATAATCTTAAATTAAAATTATGTTAAATATATCTAATTTTTTTTTAATTTTATGGTAAAAAATTAAATTTAAAATTTTGTCCAAAAAATTATTTTAAAAAATTCATCATTTATTTAATTTAAAAAATTAGTCTTTGTTGATTTAATTGACAAGTGAGAAGATGAAAGAAAAAGCATGACATCAGCAACAACAACATTCTTATCAAATATTTTCTTGTTATAATTAATAAGCTCTTATCCCATTTAAACACTGTCAAATTTTATTAACTTCTACGACTACGAGCTCATATTATATGAATATTTTTTATTTTATATGATTATTAAAAAATTATTAATATATTAATAAACTTTATCATTTTATTTTTTATTTATATTAATGTACATTAAATAAAGTTAGAAAAAATTATTAATACACTAATTAATGATAGGGGTGAAATGGAAAGAAAATAATTAATTCTATTCTAATTTAGTAAGTGCCCATATAATATGAGACAAATATTTATAGAAAGATGTCTATATAATATGAGACAGAGGTAGTATCAATTTACTAAAAAATCACACAAAATAATTTTTTGTATATCCCTTCATTTTTTCATATGTTTACTTTCATTATTCGATAAAAATCTTAGTTTCGTCAGGGAGGGAAAAAGGGAAAAAAGAATAATAAAATCATTTAAAATCCACATGATAAAGGAATGAGCAAATATGATTTGTTAAAAGAATGAAATAAAGTCGTGTATCGATGGTCGATGAGATGAGTGATTTTTTTTTTAATTTAAGTAATTTTTTTCAATTTGAATTAGTTTTTGATGTGTGAGTTTGGCTCAAGATCTAACTTTTACATGATACAAAATTTGAGTAAACAACACAAATTTCACCACTTTAAAGCGTAATTAGGTGTCTTCTTCACTTTAGGTTTTGAAACTATCTTCTATACCCACATTCACTTCGCTCTGACTTGAAATCTATAAGGAGTGGTGTATGTGATTTGAAATTTGATATAAAATTATTAAGTAATAAAATAATATAATTATTTTAAACTACAAAATGTATTACTCTCTTCGTTTAAAAAAATGATCTACTTTCCTTTTGATTTGTTTTAAAAAAATAATTTATTTCCTTTTTTGACAAAATTTTAATTTCAACTTTTTACATAACATATTTAAGACCACAATTTTTTTTTTAAGTATATTTAACATAACTTTAATTTAAGACTATAGGATTGAAAAGACTTCTTTATTTTTTAAAATTCTATGTTACGTCAAATTAGATCATTTTTTTGAAACCAAGAGAGTTGTATTTATTTATTTATGATAAAATATTTATGTAATTTCATAATTTTGTTTACATCAATTTTCTCTTTCTTTTCCTACCCATGGAAACAAAAACAAAACAAAAAAAAAAACTTTAGCATAGAAATATGTGCAAAGATTTGTCTTAAAAAATTTCTATCAAACAAGAAATTTGGCCTTCATGCACAATGTGAAATATTTCCTTCACCAACTGTAACATGAAAGCCATATGTTTGTCTTAACAACAAACATTAGTACTCATTTTTGAATATAAAATATTTATGTAATTCATCTTAAATGTTTACTCATTTTTGTCCAAAATAAATGAATACCATCCTTAAATTAATTTCCAAAGTTTTCTTAAAACTAGATATACTTGAAAAATTTATTAGAGATAAAAAATTATTTAATACATCTTTAAATTTAAAAAAATTCATTCAGCATTTTTTTTTTAATTTTTAAAAAAAGAAGTGCCAACTAGATATAGATATATATGATTTTCCACTGTCTCACTCAGTTGTGTCTATTTATTCCTTTTTATTTCTTGAAAAAAGAGAGACAAAGAAAGAAGAAGAAAAGTTTCAGTGCCTCTCTGCAACTTTCCAAGCTTAGCCTTTCATACTCTTTTTCTTTTTTCCACCAATTACAAAGGTAAACTCTTTTAATTTCTAAATTTAAAACTATTCTCAGTTTAATTGGGTTGTTAATCACTACTTACTTTCATGTAAAGCTTCATTTTCTTGTTTTTAACACTCTTGGGTTTTGCTTATTCAGTGGAAAAGCCTCTTTTTTTACTTCTTTTGAGTGAAAATCATTTTATCATTTGCTCATAGTTCACTGAATCTTTGGTGGGGTTTTTCCTTTTTCCTTTTTCCTTTTTCTTTCTGAATTATCAAAAGTTAATCTTTCCCCCCAAGAATTTAGCTTTTGATTGTTTTATGTTTTTTTTGATACCCTTTTGTTATTTGTGGGTCATTGAGTCTTTTTCTTGCATTTTTAAGCTTGAGGAAAGTACTGGCATTGATGGTTTGTTCTATTTGGTATTTGCAGTTTGGGAACTTTTATGTGTTGGCTATGCAGAATTGTGCTTCAAAGAAAGATTGAATTGAAGGAAAAAGATTGCATTTTGGGCCAATGGATGGGAAGAGCTTTGTTATATGCTGTTTGAATTTGGAGATTTTGGTGTGGATTCTTTTAATTTTTGCTGTACAGCTTTCAGATGAAACTGATCCTGGAGATGGTAAGGAACAGATTCACCAAGACTTAGTAGGCGTTGGGACATGAATTGAGTGATATACAAAAAAAAAGAAAAAGAAAAAAAAGATTAGTATTTGATGTTTAGTTGAAAAATAGGATTTAGAAATTGAAGTTGTGTTTCAACATGCATTTTGTACTTTTAAAAAAAAGTTGAAATTTTGCGAATGAAAACTTATGTATGACCATACAATGCTTTGGAAAAAGGGAATAAAATTCATGTCCAAACAGTCCCTTAGTGATTTCCTTTGTAAATATTCATGGGGAATTCCAATTCATGTTTTGTGCAATGCTGATTAATTGAGAATATGTAATTATCTAAGCTAGTTGTTAATTTGAATTCAAAAGTGATGCAGGTTCTTATTGTCCTTATATATTTGAATTAGTTGGTAGTCTTCTTGCTTCTTATAAAGTTTGTCCTGCAGTTTAGTACATAAAGTTTGTACCTTTATTTATTTATTTATATTTATTGGGGTAAGGGGAAAGAGGGTTACAAGGTGGAACATCGAACTCTGATCAATTAGGTGAAAATTCAGTTAGTTAACCAACTCAGCTACGAAAATTTCCCTATAAAGTTTGTACCTTCATTTGCATTGTCCTGACATTTGATTGGGTTTGCAAATTTGAGGACTAGTAGCTTTTGCATGTATTCTGGTTCATTGCCTCTCAGAGAAGTTCACAGTTAGCCTTTTTTAATTGATTGGATTCTAAATATCCATATGGTTTCATGGATCAATTTCTACTCTTTCTTCTTCATGTTTGGAGTTTCTCAACCAAGATTTTCCTTTTGTATTGGTCAAGTTGCTGCAATTAATAACTTATATGCTTCTCTGGGATCACCATCCCTTCCGGGCTGGGTTGCTGTTGGTGGAGATCCATGTAATGGACTTTGGCAAGGGGTCGTATGTGAGAATGCAAACATAGTAACAATGTAAGGACTTTCCATTTACTGCAATATTTTGCAGTGTATGAAACTGAAATGCTAATCCTACTTATCATGTCATTTGCAGTCAACTTAATGCTGCTAACTTGGGAGGTGAACTTGGGGATAAGTTAGGCTCATTTTCTTCTCTCAAAATAATGTAAGCTTCTCACATATTTCCTTTTGTTTGTACGCATGTGTTGTTCATAGGCACAATACGTAAATAGACATTCAAACTTGCACTCAAACTTGGCCTCAGTTGGCAAGTAAACATTCATAACTTTGAGATTGCACTTAGACACCTTAATTTGGTCTCAACTGGAACACTCCAATTCGTCTCCAATGTGTCTCATGGACACTCGGCTCGGACGTGAAACATAAATTTTGGAGGCCTAGATGATCATCTTGTAAGTTGGGAGTGCTCAGCAGACACTATGAAGACGAGTTGAGGTGTCTAGATGTGCATACTCAAAATTGGAGTGCTTGCTTGCAAGCTGAGGCCGAATTTAAGTGTGTGTCTCCAATGTTTCCATTTAGTGGAGTCTACTGTAATGAAATGTGAATAGTAATTGTGGCCATCTCTTGTGGCAGAGATCTGAGCAACAACCACATTGGCGGAAGCATTCCATCTAATCTGCCAGTTACCTTGCAGAATATGTAAGTTCTACCATTTGACCTATGAAGGATCCCCCAAAACAGGGAAAAAGAAAAATAACAGTAAGAGGACGCATTGATAAATCCAGCCTTACTTATTGAGTAAAAGAGTTGATATTCTTTACCTTGGACAGTTTTCTTTCAGCTAATGCGTTCACTGGAAGGATCCCTACTTCTTTATCTTCCCTGAGTCAACTTTCTGCTATGTAAGTATCACTTTTAGTGTAGATTAAAAGTTGCTTACTTCATAAAGAATCTAACTCAGGTATTTTGCTGTGTGTCAGGTCTCTGAATGGCAACCATTTGACTGGAGAAATTCCCGATTCCTTTCAAGGCCTTACCGCTTTGGTCAATCTGTATGGCAGCAAACAAAAGCATTTAAATACTTCCCTTTGTGTTTTTGCCCTATGGATAACTGGTTTGATTATTTATCTTTCTACAGTGATTTGTCAACTAACAATTTAAGTGAATCATTGCCACCGTCTATGGGAAATTTGTCTTCCCTGACCACTCTGTGAGTAATTCAACATTTTATACACTTTGTTTATAACTTTATAGATTGATCAATATGATAAAGCTAGCTTCTTCATTTCCAGACATTTGCAGAATAATCAGCTTTCTGGAACTCTGGATGTTTTGCAGGATCTTCCCCTTGCAGATTTGTACTCTTCCAAACTGGATTTTACTTGAACATAATTCAGTTCACTAAAATGATATAATCCTACTAACATTTCCCCACCCTCCCTGTGTCCTTTCTAGGAATGTGGAAAACAACTTGTTTTCTGGGCCCATACCTCCAAAGTTGTTCTCTATTCCCAATTTCAAGTAAGTACAATAATTTTCTGCTTTCATATACTCGTTTGGTGTTTTCCTTTTGAGTCAATTTCTCATATGTTAAATAGTGTAATCTTGGTCACCTATAACATCCATGTGCCCCTCGCCATTTGTTGGAAATATTATTTGACATGTAACATTTCCCACAAAAAAGATATATAATCATAGAAGACATGTACGTTGAAACCGCAGAAACTTTCAAGTTCAATGTTACTTGATAAAACATGTATATTATATAAAGCTTGAAAAATGCATCTTCTGTAATATGCTTCAGACAAAGTAATCCTTTTAGAAACTTCTTGTTTACAAGTTTGTGAAATCTAACTTAATAAAAAAATGGGTGTGCTTTTATGCTATGTTGCTTAGACTCTTCAAAAATGGCAACGAGGCGCGTGTCGGATCTTCCATAAGTAATCTGCCATGGGCACAACATTATTTTTGGATAGTCCGAGCAACATAGCTTGTATGCTGCAATAGCGTTTTGTACAAAATGACTAGAAATATAGGCTTAATGTGTGACATGGATATGAGTCCCAAAGCTGCCCTTAGTATAAATAACACGTGAAATTTGTAAAAGTAAGAAGAAAAAAAAAGACATTGACCTAAAAAATAGAAGAGTCCTGATAAGCATGCCACATAAATCCATCATTTCTGTCATAAGGTCAGTCTCTCAACACTTGTAAACAAGCAATTCATACATACACAATAAATAGACAACAGATATAGGTATAGCTTTACAAACTGTAGAACAATATGGTATGAAAAGATACAGCAGCTAAGTTATGATATATTGATATTCATGACCTGTAAAATAGACAAATTGCAAGTTATGTAGTTTAGCAAGCTGGCTTCTGGCTAAGCTTGATCATAATTTTTCACATTCCATGGTTGCTAAACTCAAGTTAGGTCACCTGCCTTAATCATAATACCGAGTCCTTAACTTTGGGCAGTCAAAAAATAACATAGAAGTTGCAGTGTTATTTATTCAGCTGGACTAAGCTGATACAAGTTGGTAGACATATTTGATATATGCAAGCATCGATGTTTCAGTTGTTGGATCATTTTTGTTACCATCTGATACATGCCTAGTCAATTATAATGAGGTGATTGTTTATGCCGTCTTACTTGCCACTTTTGTTTTTCGTGCAGAAAAGATGGAAATCCTTTCAACAGTAGTATTGCTCCTTTACCTCCACCCACATCATCAACAGCACCTTCCATTTCTGGGTCCCCAACTTCGGCACAGACACCATCTTCTCAAAGCAAACCTAAAGAACAGGGTGATGGACCATCAGCATCTGCAGAATCAAGTTCTACAGGAAGCAAAAAGTCTTTATCTGTTAAAAAGGTGGTCTGGATATCAATTGCAGCAGTTTTGTCATTTATAATATTGGTTTTAGCAATCCTTCTCTCTCTGCCGAGGTGCCTCAGGAAATGGCATGAGACTCAAAGAACCCCCAAACACCATGAAATAGCCCCTTATATGGGTGCTAGAGAGAATCCTGGTGATAGTGGTTCATTAGTTCAACCTGGCCTTGACATAGAAAAAGGTGCTTCAAAATACTCAATATCTGTGCTATTTTATGATATAAACTTCTTTTTCCCCTTAGTTACTTTTTAAAAAAAATATTTCACCTTACTTTAAGTTCCATTTGATGTGGATTGATGTTTGTATTTTAATTAACAATCTGTCTGCATGTTTGGAGATTGTTTAGATTCTGATTCTGGTCTGAATACATAAGTTTGTGATATCTCTGAAATGCTCTTCTACTGTCATTTGAAATGCTCTCTTAGAATCTTCATGAGATTGGAAGCCTGTTTTGTGGTATTTAGAACCAAAAAGTTTGTGAATCTCAAAGTTTAACCATCTACTCTTTAGTGATAAGTGAGTTTCTTATGTGTTAAACAGCTCCCCTAGTTGTGACGCCAAAAGATAAACAACCAAGAAGACCGGCAGTGCCAAAGAAGGATAATAGTGAGATGAACCTTAGCAGAGTGGATATTGATTTGATGCCACCACCTCCGCCTCCGCCTCCTCCTCCTCCTCCTCCTCCAACTCTTCCAGAAGAGAGAGTTATTGTCAAGCCAATGGCAGCTGCTGAAGATACAACCATGAAGCTTCCAACCAGGCCACTTCCACTAATTTCTGTGAAATATTACACAATTGCATCACTTCAGCAATACACCAATAGCTTCTCTCAAGATAATCTGTTGGGATCAGGAATGCTGGGTAGTGTATACAGGGTAGAGCTTCCGAATGGAAAGGTAGAACTTTCAATCGGCATGAATTTATTATGATGCACCAATTTATTAACTGTTGTTTCCTATTTCCACTAGATTGTCTACAGTTTAGATTTGCAGCTTTTTCACTCTTCTGACTTTTTCTTCTCCTTCATTTGTGGTGTTCTTGAATGCCAACTTTTCAGCAAGTAGCATCAAAATTGCCTCTTTATCTCTACTTGATATAAATTTTGTTAGATTGCTTAGATTTTCTTTAAATTTAGGTATTTTTTTTTCCAGTTACCAGCATCATTGACGAATTCTTGTCCTAGAAATGTATTTTAAATTTGTTAGAATTAAAATCAGCCTGCTAGCTATATAATATTACTATTTTTCTTGCGAGTATGTTTTCTACCTTAACTTTTGTCTTACTTTATAAGAGGAACAACCAGATACTGCTGCATCTTTTTCCTGGTCATGATTTTAACTATCAAAGTATATGTATGTGCATGTTGTTGTATCTATATAAGCTGTTTGATGTATGTGCATTTCTCTGGCATGCAAATGTTACTGCTCTTGCTTCTCTTGCACTGTGCACCAAGTGGTTTCCACATTTCACTTCTAACACATGCTCCTTTTGAATGCTTCTGCAGTTGCTTGCTGTAAAAAAACTGGACAAAAGAGTTTGCAGTCAACAAAAGGATGATGAGTTTCTTGACCTAGTAAACAATATTGACAGAATTCGTCATGCTAATGTTGTTGAGCTGATGGGCTATTGTGCAGAGCATGATCAAAGGCTTCTGGTCTATGAGTATTGCAGTAACGGGACACTGCAAGATGCACTGCATTCTGACGATGACTTTAAGAAACAACTTTCATGGAATACTCGCATCAGGATGGCTCTTGGAGCTGCAAGAGCGTTGGAGTAAGTCCCTTTCTTTTCTTCTTTACCTCTCTCTAGGAGCTTCTGCTTTTTTGCTCCCTTGGTGACTCGAACCCACAGCCTTAGGGTTGGAGGTGGAGGGTGCTTACCGTTCGAGCAACCCTCTCTTGTTGAGCATTGGAGTAAGTCAAATAACATTACATACATTTATTTATGCACATCATGGTGTGCACATGCACATCTGCGTGTGTGTGTACAAGTGTTTCAGGACTGACCTATAATAAGTGTTTCTGCGCATACTAGATGATAAATCATTGTATCAAAAACTGAACAATAAGTTGGTTCTGATATAGTGGACAAATTCATTAAAAGCTCATTTTAGTCCTGAACTTTCTTGTGTTGTGTATATTACATGATAGATCGCCACACAGAAGACCTGGAATGGTCTTAACTATATATAAAATGTCAGATGTAGCTGTCTTTTGCTTCATTACTATTCCTTTCTTTGTTTCTGCATGTCCATGAAAAAATGAAGAAAATTAATTAATTGTTTAGCAATGCTAAGCAGTCTGATTCTCATTTTTAGATTTGCATGAAAGACTGAAAGACTGCTAGAGTGTGTTCAAATTAATCGTTCTTGTTTGATGGAATGCAGGTACCTCCATGAAGTCTGCGAGCCACCTATTATCCATAGAAACTTCAAGTCTGCCAATCTTCTGCTTGATGATGAGTTGGCTGTACATGTTTCAGATTGTGGTTTGGCTCCACTAATATCATCTGGTGCTGTGAGTCAGGTAACTTGCTATCCTAATGTTATGGAATAGAAAGAGTTGAAATGCTTCGGCGGATGATGGAAATAAATTCCTAATGTATGATGGAAATGGACATGTGAGCTGAATATATAATTAAATAGGAATACTGGTGATGGCCAAAGTGCTTTCAACAAGATGTTGGAATAAAGAGCAGTAAGAATCCTGTAAATGAAAGTTATATTTTGGAAATTATTGGTTCACTTCCTGTGCTAGAGAGAATAAAGTGAACCTCTGAAATTACCTTTTCCCTATAAATTTGGAAATGGAGGAGATCTGATTCTCTTCATGTGCTATATTTTAAGTTTGTCATGTTTGTTCCCTTGAATCAACATAAGCGATTAAGGAAATCTTGAACCAGGGAAAGGAGAGATCTTGCCAACACACTAAAAGTGCTCGTCTTGCCGATTCTTTGTCCCCCACCGTACCTAATAAATACTGACAATTAGGAAGTATCGTTTATATTGTTCACTCGTAGGTTTTACTTCTGCACATGTAAGGTGATGCAAGTAAGTTTCCTTATTTGGTGTCAAACTGGAGGAACTCCCAACTTTGTGGGGATTGATGGAGAGCAGTATGACACTGTCAGTTTGACCAAGACCTACATATGAAGCTTTATTGGATGTTTTCGTATGGATTATCAGAAACATGAAATATGGTTTAGTTTCTTCGAAAGACCTATTATTTCTCCTTGTCTAATTTCTATAAAGCTTTAAAATTTTTGGCAAAGGTGCTCGTCCCACAGTGTGCACATGATCAGAAAATTGTTCTAGGATGCATGTGGATCATCTCTCTGCTACATTGTCATTATGTATTGTTATTTTGATAAAGCATCTTGCTTAATCATATGGGTTTGATTATTTTTATGTTAAGTTGACACTATGTAACTATATCAATTTGATTACACTGATTTTTTTCAGTTGTCGGGACAACTTCTAACAACATATGGCTACGGTGCTCCTGAATTTGAGTCGGGGATTTACACTTACCAAAGTGATGTTTACAGTTTTGGCGTGGTGATGCTGGAACTAATAACAGGCAGAATGTCATACGACCGGTAAAAACCTTCTGCATCCTTTTGAGCTAATGTTGTGCCACTTTTCTCTGTTAACACACCTGCATATCATATTCAGGACACGGAGTCGAGGAGAGCAGTTCTTGGTTAGGTGGGCAATTCCTCAGCTACATGATATTGATCTCTTGACAAGGATGGTTGATCCTGCTCTCGGTGGAAAATACCCCATTAAATCACTATCACACTTTGCTGACATAATTTCTCGATGTGTTCAGGTGAGTTATTCTGTTATGCCTTTATGTGAAACACATATATGTTTACTAATGTGGACGGAATAGTCTTAGCTTGTCCGTCATCTCAATTCGTTGAAAGATTTGAACGTAAGTTTCTCTGTTCTATGCCAGTTAAAGTATCAGCCCATTGCTCTTCTACATGTTACTTGGGATATTTCTAGGATTTAGTTGTGGAATAGGTCTGCCTTCTCATGTCACTCAACTTTTAAACTCTTTATGCAGCATGAGCCAGAATTCAGGCCACCAATGTCAGAAGTTGTTCAGGACCTCATACAAATGATAAGAAGAGAATCTCACAAAACAGACGGTGAATGATTTGAGTTAAGACGCGCGTACTGGGAATTCAGCCAAGTGAGAAAACATGAAAGATCTGAAGATTTATCTTTCGAAGGAGCTGAGATACTCGGGAAAGAAAGGTGGTTTGCAGGCTAAGCACCCTGCTAAAGACAACTTCAAACTGAAGCAAATAGCACCTTAAAGAAGCGCGATTCATGGAAATACCAACTAATGCAGGAGACTTAATGACCTGTAAACACAGCTTGCTCATCTCATTTCCTGTCAAGCTGCATCATTCTAATGTTCATTTAGGCTTACATGTGAGAACCAATTGTATTTGTTGTTAACTAGTATAGATATACATGTACAAACTTCATTTGGTTGTACAAGGATATCTTCATTCTTTCTCATGCTCTTCTTGTGGCACATGCTAAAGTTATTTACTACTTACTAATTGCTCAAGGAGATGGAGACCTACAATCACTCAACCATGTAACAACATGTAAACTACATATAACTTCAACATAGGTAAAATGTACCTTTCCATCTACCTATTCTTTGTTGAAGAGTAAGCATTTGTCTCCTTTTAAGGATGCACACACATATAGTGAGAACCTACCCATCACAAAACTGATCTCAACTTTTTGACACTCAAATTATGTCTCAATCCCTAAATTGTTGAGGCAGGTAGGTCAAGCAGGATTAACCGGCTTTCATATTAATAAGTTTTTTAAAATGAGGTGAGCATGACATCTCATGTGAATCCACAATCGTAGACAGACAATACGTTGACATATCATAAGTTTATCATTCTTGTTGGAAAAAATGTTGGATATTACTTTCATTTTTATTCAATATTCAATATTTATTTTGAGGCTCGAATAATTCATATTGATAACGGAAAATCTCAATTTGGTACAAAATGCTTCTTATAAAAAATAATTCTATTAATCCTACACGTTTGATCGAAAGGGAGAGAGTACTTAGCACCCCATAAGAAAATCTCACTTTGGAATAAATCATTTTTGGTAAACGACACTACTAATGTTAAATTTCTGATTAAAAAGATAAACGAGTAATTACCATCTCACCGCATCATGGTGATGTTGAATTTTGTACTAGAAATAACATGCAAGAACCCATCTTCCCCACCAATACCCCACATTAATACTAATATATAAACTCAAAACCTATATAAACCCCAAGATTTCTCTCTGTTATCTTCCCGGGAATGACTTCTTTCGCATGAATTTTCTCAAATCTCTTCTGGGAAAGTAGTAGAATATACCGACATGCTTTCAGATAAAGGAATTCTAAAAATAGTAAATAAATTCATCTGAAAAAGGAGAAAGAAATCTACACCATGACGTTTATTCATATGGATCTATACACTTTCCAAATCTAAATCAGTATACGTATTTCAAGAGTTATCTACAAACCCCATTTTCAAGATCTGTCGCATTTCCATTTCTCTCATGGCTGGACGTTATTATAATGACAATCCGT
This sequence comes from Solanum aculeatissimum, assembly GCA_038996855.1. Lineage (NCBI taxonomy): Eukaryota > Viridiplantae > Streptophyta > Magnoliopsida > Solanales > Solanaceae > Solanum > Solanum aculeatissimum. The sequence goes on along the minus strand of JBCEWC010002920.1, from coordinate 8,529 downwards.
TTGATGAAGGACAAGAAGATAACCCCTTTTCGGTAAATTCGATTTAATCTGTTTCAGAAGATTATGTTGCTTCCTTTTTGTTTATGTAATTTGGATGAGTTATTGTGGGTTTTGATTTTTTTTTTTTGGTGTTGGGAACAATGTATTTGTCAACCTCAAAAATTGGGGTTGATTTAAGCTCGTTTTTTGGGTCCAATTTCTGGATCTGTGAATTGCATTTCGGTTTTTGGTTTAGAGTCATTCAGCTGGAGAATCTGAGGGGTTTTTGTTCTTTAGGACTAGGAGTTAAATTTTAATATCATTGAACTGGATATTGTTGAATTGAGCTGTGACTTAAGATTCTGCCAATATGGTTTCGTTCACTGACTAGAAAACTGGTTGCAATCAGATTATTTTGTAACATTTAAGTGTATGGAATGGTTTTGCTGGAGATTGAGAGAGAATTTGAATGTTTTTGAACAACAATATACCCATCCTCGTTTGGGCTCCCAGTCCATGCTCCAGCTAAAACTAGGCGTGAAATGGGTGTTAGAGTCCTACATTGTTGGGGGATAGACTGATGATCTGCTTATGTGGACTCGAGTAATCCTCACCTCATGAGTTACTTTTTGGAGTTGAGTTTTAGACGCAGGTGCCATATCTTAGGAGCATTGGTAATTAAAGAAGGGAGGATCATAATTATAATTCTGTTGGGTTGGTACTTCTTATTATTTGAATGCTAAAGTCATTAATGTGTTGTATTCTCGGAAAGGTCATCTTTCTTGTAAAAGTTTGCTAAAATTTGGCATGTTTCATTTCTATACCTACATGATTAGTTCTGTGCATTCTAGATATGTTTCTTCATAAGATAATAACCATATTTTTTTCTAAAAGGACCAAGGGGCTCAAGGAAAGGGTCAATCAAACTATGGTGGCGGTCCATTTTATATGACGGTAAGCTTAGTTCTTACATCCAAGTTCGATTTTCTCAGGTTGAACTTCTAAGATGCTCAAAACTAAATACTCACTTTGTCTCTCTTTATATGAATGTGTTGATAGGGTGCTGAGTTTAATATTCAAATTTGACTTGCATATTATATTTAGTGATATTTGAAATTGTTATAATAATGAGACATACTTTAATGAATTTGAATCTTTGAAAGTTGTGAAAGATGTATCGAAATAAAATGTAGTCAAACATTTTTGGACATCCCAGAAAGGAAAGAATGTCAAAAAAGTTGAGAAGAAGGTAGTACACCTGCTAATGATTGTAAATGAGTGAAGAGCCTGAAAATCATGAAATCATATTGATCCTGCTTGAAAAGGCAGAGGCTAGGGTTTTGTTTTGTGAGAGGACCCCATCACCAGGGGTAGAGCCAAGGTGTCAACATGGGGTTCATCTGAAAACCCCCTTTGTAGAAAAATTTCACTATATATATAACAACAACAAAAACATACCCAATGTAGTGCCACAGAGTGGGGTCTGGCCTCTACCTCACAGACTCTTGGCTTCTCTGTTCTAAAATAGAAATCGTAGCGCTTTTAAATTTTAGAAACCTGCATCAGCCAACATGAACAAGAAGATTTACCAAGAAAAAAGCTTGAAAGGACACAAATGGAGTAGTATAAATTATTAAATAGCTGCAGTATTGAAGGTATTTTGTTTCCGATTCACCATATAAAATATTTTAAATTGACATCGTCTCCTGCTGTCACCTCTCATGAAGGGTGACAAGAGTTTCTAAACCACAAGATGCTAATTCATTTTTCAGCTGCAATTGGTGAATGGTTCGCGAAATGAGGGAGTTAGTTTTCTTCTTTTGTGTTGTCTGCTTGGCTTGTTGTCAATTTGAACCGTCTTAACCTTTCTTCTATGGTTAGAATTCTTCTTCTACAGTGTATTGCCTGTCTAACCTTTCTCCTGTTGTGTACTGTATCCAATTCTGAAACCTTGGTGTTTGTTCATGCATAAGTCAAAAACATCATAATATCTACCCACACTACCGCAGGATGAAGGCTTTATTTTGTTCCTCCTTGTGCTCTTCTCGTGAACCTAATTTAGGTGCTGCTGCGTGCTTCTGGTTTATGATATAGTTTAATTTGAACACTAATATACATGGATCGGAAATCCTTTCATCATGTTAAAGCTGAACTTGAGTCTTTCTTTTCCCTTTTTTTTTCTACATATTGATGTGTGAGGCTTGATCTTGATCCTTGAATTAGTGAGAATACCGTTTTGCACGTCTCTGTTGACTGTTCTCATACCAATTAGTGATTATGTATCATCTATCTTATGTGCTGTTTTACTCACGGAATCTGCAGAATCCTGCAAGTGTTCCTCCTGCTACTAACTCGAGGCTTTCACCTCTTCCTCATGAGCCTGCTGATTATGATCGTGGTGCAACAGTTGATATCCCTCTTGATAATTCGAAGGTGAAACAGAATAGTCAACTTTAACTTTTGTACAGTTTTCTTGCTTGACCACAGTACTGGTGTGTTCGCTGGGTGGATAGAGTTGAATGATACATTTCTCATATAACAATTCAGGATCTGAAGAATAAAGAGAAAGAACTCCAAGCTAAAGAAGCTGAACTAAAAAAATTAGAACAGGTAAGCTTGTGTTACATCCTGTTGTTGCTACTGGCTACTTATCATGCTTTTGCTTTTCTTACATATTATAAACAATTTAAGTTCACTGTTATGTCAACAATCTTTCGTCAATTCAGTGGTTCATCAAGTATGAATGTCACGTGATTGTTCTATCTAGCTCTGGAAGCTATTATACCTCATTAGCTTTTGTGTTAGTAGGGAGAAAAATTGTGTTAGCATCCATCCTCGAGATAGTGTTTAAAACAATCTATGGTATTGTCTATATTTCTCTTTAGATATTTTATGTTCTGTTAATTGGCTATTCTATTGGTTTCATTTAGGACCTGAAAAGGAGGGAAGATGCTATAGCAAGAGGTAGTTCTCCTGTGTAACGTTTACATTTGAAATATGAACTAAATTAAGCCATTTGATTGATTCTTTGCCACATGTGAGTTGATTTATTTTTGTTATACACTACAGCTGGAGTTGTCATAGAGGAAAAGAATTGGCCACCTTTCTTCCCCATTATTCATCATGATATTGCAAATGAAATTCCAATCCATCTACAGAGGTTGCAGTATGTTGCATTTTTTACATGGTTGGGTATGTATGTCGATCTAACTACTTTTATTGTCTTCTGCATAGCCCCCTAGTGAACAGGTACTTGTAGGGTTCTTAGTTGACCAAGCTAGCAAATATTCATGAACCTTTTAGTTTACATATCTATTGGAGGTTGAGATGCATAATGATACTTCTCACTACTTATAGTTGGTTGGCTTTATTCTAAACAAATTTTGTAATATTGTTTTCCAGCTATCCATGGGAGTATTAATGCACTTTTGAGATTTCTAAATCACAAACCCATTTTTCAGGCAACAAACTTGCTGTGCAAATGATTTAAATGACGCTCGAATGTGGATCTAGAATATCCAAACTTGCTGCTTTTTTTTTTAAAAAAAAAAAGTGTTGGTAATTGGATTAGGTTTCTAAGTCTTGTTTGTGCTAGTAATTTTTTTTTAAAAAATTGCATCTCAAAGCTGCCACTCCATCCAACGATAAAAGAGAACAGGCGAAACATTGCTAAATAGTTCATTAGAATGATTTAGGACAAGGTATAGGCTTATGAAAATTCATTTTTAATAGCTTTATTTGGTCTCTCTGGTTAATGCACTTAATCTGTTTACTTTGCACATGGTGAATTGCAGGCTTGGCAACCTGTCTTGTATGGAACCTTATAGCAGTTACCTTAGCTTGGATCAAAGGAGAAGGTTGCTGCTGAACTAGATTTATACAATTTTTTTATCCTCAAATGAAAACTAACCCGCTAGCTTTCTTTTTGTCACTGTAGGTATAACTATATGGCTTCTTGCTATTATCTACTTAATATCTGGAGTCCCAGGGGCTTATGTGTTGTGGTATCGTCCCCTTTATCGTGCAATGAGGTAATATTTTGTGTTCCCTCATTGCGTGAATTAATTTTCACATTACCTTTGTATTTATTTGATAATGTTCTTCTACCTCTCAAAAAATATTTATGTCATTATGTCCATTCCGTTTGCAGGACGGATAGTGCACTGAAGTTCGGATGGTTCTTCTTATGTTATCTTGTAAATGTTACATCACCCTTTTCAGTTTTTTCTCTTTTTTACAGTTGATTATGTCAGTATGATTGTTATATCTGTATTGTAGTTTCACATTGGATTCTGCATCATTGCTACTGTAGCACCTCCTATCTTCTTCAAAGGAAAATCTTTAGCGTAAGTTGCTTTGCATATTTGGTACATAGAGATTCTAGAATATAAAATCTTTTTGCATTACCATCATGCTTTGACTTTTTACGTTTTAACTATTTATGTATGCTAAAATAGAATGACTTTTTCATATTATCTTGTTTAACAGTGGTATCTTGCCCGCAATTGATCTGTTAGGCTGGAGTGGTTTGGTTGGGGTAAGCTTCTTTGCTGTCTAAAATTTAGCTTGAACTAGAATTGAATCAAATGGTGGTTGTCTTCAAGTTCTTGGCTTGACGAGTTTTTTTAGACGTTTCATTGACTTAATAATAGAAGTTCATGAGTAAGTCTTTTTCCCATGGTAAAATGGAAATCTTGTTTATACTTTCTTTCTATCGACTTTTGAATGTGCTTTTACTTGCAGGTATTCTACTTCATCGGATTTGCTTTCTTCTGTCTTGAATCACTGGCAAGCATATGGGTTATTCAGGTTGAAGCATCTGTCCTTCCCACCTCATTCCTTTTACTGTCTTCTCTTACCTGAACATCTTTTCATGCGTTGCGCGATCTGCAGCAAGTGTACATGTATTTCCGAGGAAGTGGCAAAGCTGCTGAGATGAAGAAAGAGGCTGCAAGATCGACAATGATGGCAGCACTATGACAATACAGGAGCAAAAGCAGGCAGCTTTCTTTCGAGCTGTTGAATTCTTTGATTGTTTTCTTCTCGCTCCATATATCACACTCGAGCACTGGAAATGTGTTTTCTGAAGTACAGAGTGATGTCTGAGTCGACTATACGCATGATGTATTGGTACCAGTACGTATTGTCACAAGCATTATCTGAAAATTGATGTTAACTGGTAGTAACCTTTCATGTCCGTCTCTGCGGGATCTTCTGCATGCTCTTACAAGAATATTTCCATATGTAAATATACAAAAATCATTGATCTGCTTTGCTGTGCATTTTTCTTTTGGTTTGTTTATTTGCTGCACATTGCTCTTGGAGGAGCAACGGAATGCAATAGAGGAAGAGTAGATGATGTTCCTACCGCAGACTGGTGCACTAAGTTCTCGTTATGTTCGAGGAAGACTGGAACATAACTATAATATGTACATATATATAGTTCCTCGAACATAATGAGAACTCAGTGCACTGGTCTGCGGTTGGAACATAATCTACTCTCCCTCTATAATTATTGAAAGTAAAAAAGACTTCATGGTGACTTTCGGTTTGGATGATATATAAAAAATATACATACATATTCCTGAGATGGTTCCATTTTTATTTTTTTTTGAGCTTTGTAAAAGGGGCCAAAATTTTAATTTAATTAAATAAATAAAAATTATTTAAAATCAATTTTTTTCACTTATATCAACTGAAAGTTTATATTTGGGATATTTGGTAGAGTATATATGAACCTCTTTCTTAATGAGGGGTATATCATGTCGAAATCGCAAAGTTGAGGGGGTGTATCACACCTTGTTCCCATTTTTAAATATGACAATTTGTTTTTAAAAAAATTGAAAGTGTTAATTCAAATTTATATGAAAAAAATTATTAATTTTATTTTCATACAAGTTACAATTACGAATCCGATTATATACTAAATTGAAAAAAATATAAGTTCCCCCTTCCTATACACTCTTTGTATAAAACCCTCCTCAAAGATCGTCCCTTTTCAATCTTTCTACACCAGATCTCTGAAATTTGCTTGCTCTCTGAGGTGATTTTTCTCTTTAAAACTACCCTATTTGTCTGATTTTTCTCTATTTTCTTTCCCTCCTTCTTCATTTCCCAATCCATTACCTTGTTTAATTAGCTTTGTGTATCGTCATCGCACAATCATACTCGCCTTTTTTGTTCTGTTATAGGAAAAAAACGAGAAGGATTTAATTTTCACATAAATCACTTTCTAGGTTTTGTGCTAAGTGAAAAGTAACGGCGGTGGCAGGACGATATGTTTAGTGAAGAAGAATTATGTGATATCATTGTGTTGAAGAGAGGAGATGATTATGTGGAGGTTACATGTGGATGCACCAGTCCTACTCACGGCGATGCTGGTGGTAAACTAAGAATTTTCGTTTCTGGTGAACTCAAGATCGCTTGCGAATGTTACCTTGGCTGCCCTGAAGGTTCTTACCACATATATATATATAATTGCCAATTAAATGTATTTTTTTCGCTTTCGTAAATAATGTGTTTGCGATAAATAGATGTTGTTGATTATATCAGACTTACCATGAAATGTTTTTTTTTTTTGGTAAAAAAAGATTTTTCATTTATCAAAAGTAATACATTATGAGAGTAGCAGGTATGGATAATTAAGTTCCATCCTTTCACTTGCCTACTAATCTATTGAAGCTACAAAGCCGAAACTATTTAAACTATTAAGCTTTTTAGCAATTTCACTATGTCTAATTCCTCTCCCAGATATCTCCTGAGTGATGTTGCAAATGAGTATTCCCGTTGTTTGTTGCCTTTGTTGGAAGATTCTTCTATTTCGTTCCAATCAAATATTATAAATTGTGATTGTCAGAGCCATCTTATATAAATGTGTCGTAACACTTCTCCCCTTCATGTGTTGGATTGTCCACTGTACCTCTTCATTCCAACTTCTTGAGGATCTATTAATTCCTTGCCATGTTAATATTCTATTCCATATCTCTGCTGCAAATGTAACATCTTCATCTTCAACTTCACATAGTGGGCATGTGAGTGATTGTATCATTCCCCATTTAGCTAATCTATCTTTAGTTGCAAGTCGCATGTTCACTGCTAAATATATAATGAAGATCCACTCAGGAGCTCCATAATTTTTTCATACTAAAGAATTTCAATCTACCTTCTCCACTGTATCCTTCAGTCGCTTATACACTCTGCCTATAGAGTGTTTTTCAATGTCTCTTACAGTGTCTTTAGTGTACCCAAGCTCTTGGAGATATGTTGCAGCTTTGAGGATTTTTTGTACCACCCAGGAAACTTGTTTTGCTTGGATGTGCCATATACCTTGCCGCCCATAGTATCTGTGAATCCATACTACTAGAGTTTTTCCTTATTTCGACATACATTCCACAGGGTATAGACTTGGGGCGTAACATTGACATTCAATCTTCGATCTGATAAAAAAAAAAGGTACTAAATTTGTTAATTATTTACACTAACAATGTAGATTATTATTTCCTCCATCCCATTTTAGATGATCATTTTCTATTTTACATGATGATTAAAAAATTATTAATAGACTAGTCAATTTTACTCTTTTACTCTATGTTCATATTAATTAGCCTGTTGAAAAAAAAAATTTTAAATTTTCAAAATCTATTTAAACTTTCAAAGACCATTAATTATGGGGATAAAACAAGAAAAAAAGTAATTAATTATGTTCCGATTTAGTAAGTGATCAAGTAATATATATGAAACAAACATTTTTAGTAAGATATTCATCTAAAATGGAACGTAGGGAGTAGTATATTACTTAAACAGTCTCTTCCATAAGCTTTACATAAAAGTTCAACCTCTTACCAAAAATACTAGTAACTTTTATTGTTCTTCCCTTTGAAATGATCAAATATACATATTTAATCTTATAGAAAAGATCACAAATTCATGTGCCTCATATTTTAGCCTATAAATTCACTCCTTGCTTCTACCACCATCTCCAACACCTCAACAACCGCTTCTTTATCCACCTGCCACGTATGCATAGGCTACTTTTGACGAGGAATACGTAAAAGAGACATTAGAAGTAAGATAAACTCTTAATACGAACAATATCAATAATATTTTCAGTATAATTTCATAAATGAAATATGAAGATGATAGCGTATACGCAACTCCTTTTTTTGACGCTTCACTTGGACAACTAATCCAAAATCAACACATAGCTGCTGCAGTGGCTGACATAAAGAGAAAAGGCTTTTTTGGGCCGGGCCTCATTTGGTTACATGTTTCGGCCCATTATATTAAATTTGGGCCGGTTTAAGAGGAAGCCTAGGCTTGGAACATAATTAAAATTGGTATAAATATTAGTATAAATTATACAAATTCTATACTTTTAAGGCATAATGTTAATTTATATCGACTTTTTATTAAATTACAGAAAATCCCTTATGTTTTGGTAAACGTCGATACATAAAAAGGAGCGTTGATACATTGCGAATTTTAAGGTTATTGATGATCTGTGTGTATCAGTTATTAAAAATTAGACTATATCAGTTTTAATATACTGAA